>JANHFO010005205.1:306971-322941 GCA_032468095.1 Pareas carinatus
ATCATTTTTGGTAATTGAAATTCCACATATGGTAAGCTATTGTTTTGTATGTTATTGACCAATAAAAACTTTTTCTAAAAAAAAAAAAAGAAACTATAAAATAGCTAACTTCTTAGCATATGGAGATACTACCAAATACTTCCAAATGTGTTTGTATATAGACATGCACATGGCATTTTCCTTTATAAATGGGTCATCGCGAAAACTAAATTCATCTTGGCCAAGATGCAAAACATTAATAACAAATATCCTGCTTATCAAATTCCTCCATCTCTTCTACCTGATCACTTTTTTCTTGTAATTTGCTTCCATATAAGAGGAGCAAGTAAGCTGTGTTATCATAATGAACTGGATAAATAATTCCCCAAACAGATTAAAAATAACTGTAACTTGAAAAGGGTGGGTAGGTAGGGGTATGAAGTAATTATATTTTATTAGCTAGCAAAACACATTTTTTTTTGCTTTCAAAGGATAATTCTATGTAAATCATCTTAATTAGAAATGTCAGACAAATCTGTGAAGATCATAGCTAGCAACTAATTTCCTATGTATGGGTTATAATTTAAACCACATGGATCTCTCACTGTGTGGCAATATGCTGGCTATGAAATAATGTTGGGAGTGTTGTCTGAGGTTATTACTATGTAAATGTGTGATGATTTCAGACCACTGCTGACTTGCTTAGTGATTAAAGAGAATTCTGAGGTCTCCGAAGATTGTGCTCTTTGCAAGAGCCTGGAGCAAAAAAATTTTAAAAGGTGCTGAAAGGTGTTTGAACTTTAAAGGTCATGATTTTCTTTACCATTTTTAATTTTCCAGCACTGTTTATAGGAAGGGTTTTTCACCCCCTTTGCTAAGAGCTTTTCAGCTAGTAACTCTGTAATGATCTCTGCATGAAGGACATGTAAAAGAGGATCACCATAATATATTTGTCAAGGTGTACAGAAATTATGTAATTAAAAACCTTTCTGACCTCAGTTTTAGATTCAAGAAGAGAAGGGTGAATTGGGAGAAATGTGTAGATTAGATTTTATGTTCTTATATTAAAGTAAGCAGTATAAATTACTGTTAGGAAAATGGGAGATTGAATAATCTGTGGTTTGACCTCATAATTTCTGTCTTTATTTGAAGACATCTCCAAAGATCAAAATATTATACCCAAAGTTAATAACTTGGCCTGCTATTAGTTAAATTCTTTTGAAAGATAGCCTTTGCATTTTATTACAAATACCTGCTCTCTGCTCAAATATTCTTAGTACATTAAAATGACACTACTTTTAAGAAAATAAAACTTGATAGAATTTTATATATCATATTTTATGCTGCCTAAAATAATTTGTTATTCTCGTTATTAGTGCTTTTTATCCCTATCTTATATGTACTGTTAACCAATTTCTTTATTGGTTAAGAATAGTTAACTGGGTCTCTTCGTAATATAAGGGTGGCTCTGGACATCCATTTTAGGGAATGCTGAGATTGTGACAAAAAAAGTCCCCAGCTTCTTCTATTGTAAAGGCAAGTGCTGCATAGAGAAGGAAACGGCCTCTAGGAGACAACCCTTCCCAAACAACCCTCTTTGCTTCATTTTACAGCATCTAGCCATCTGCCAACGAAAGGCAGATTAAAGCCAGCCAAATTCAATTTCTACTCACTGCTGCCACAGCTCGACATCTGGGGCTAAAGGGTCCCCAACAAAGCGAACATGACAGCCACATTGCTTTTTTGTCACATCCAGTAGCATGTTGATCTTCTGAAAGTCTCATAAAAATTTATTGATGTCTCCCATATTGCTGTGATTGGGAAGAAAAGTGTGTGCGTGCGTATGTGTGTATTAATGCTTCTGGAATAGATTTGATTTGATATGTCTTGTTCTATTGTCAGCATCTGTTTAGCAAGCCTTTTTAATACTTTCTGGCTGCCGATCAGTCATCCCTAGCCTGGGATGCTGACTTGCATACAAATTCTATTATTAAGTACAATTCTTTCTCTCCACCATTTCCTCCTACTCCCCTAACCACCACCCCCAATCATCCATCACCCACCCTCTCCTACATACAGAGGGGGATCTCCAGCTGTGGGAGTCATGCAGTGCAAAACATCGGCCTGCGTAACATATATCACGGCCCTATTTTTGCCTGTTGCAGGTGCTTTGTATTGGTAAATCGAATCATGGGGAAATCATTTATTTCCTAATGCTGTTTGTGGCATGTTAGGGAGAGAATTTACATGAGAGAGATTACTTTAATAACCAAAAAAATTACAGTGTGGGGTCTCCCCGCCCCATCGCCTTTGATATGTAATTGTTTCAAATTTAACCTGTCTCGAGTGAGGTTGAAAGACATTATTAAATGTGAAGCATCTTGCTCCGGGGAAGGAAGGAAGAAAGCGGGAGGATCACCATGGTGTGAACCTCCTTTCAGCCGTTAAATAGAAATGGAGTAAAATTAGCAAATCAGCCAACCAAATAGAGAAGAAATTCCTACAGCTTGCAGAAAAGCCAACCTTATTTTAGTTATTTTCTACTCATCCACCCTATGTCATCTTTTCTTTGGACCCAGTTTATATTTTTTGTTCCTGAGACTTTGTATATATATATATTCTGTTCGAGAACTGCTGTATGAACTGGTCCAAGTGTTTTGTGAATGCCTGGAACTGCTGAGAAATGTAATTTACTTAGATTTAGAAATGAAGCTGAACATCAAATTGTTTCTGAATGGAGAGCACTGATGGCCAACTACAGGCTAACAGGGCAGTTCATATGAATAACTCAGCTCATGGAAGGTACCAGTTGTTAATGTGTGTGAGCAATTATGTAGAAACAAGATTGGGTCAAACAGGACAATGAATACAGTAGCTTTTTAGTTGTAGCTGTACTGCAGCATCAGTAGTCAGACGAAGTAACACATTGTTTGCTGCCCACAGTGCAACAAATTACTATAGTTTCTGTAGAAATGCACTAAATGAGAGCCAGTGAGGTGTAGGAGGCCATGAATTCCAATCTTCCCATAACCATAAAATCCAGAATTTGGCCCAGTGTCTCACTTTCAGCCAACCTGACTTCACAGGGATGTTATGGAGAAGATAGGAAGCAGGAGCATTATATAGGCTGCCTTGGATTGTATAAACTAAAGGCAGGATTAATAATAATAGTAATAGCTGCCTTGGGTGCAATCACAAAACAACTGGAACAGCATTTGGACACCATCGGCATGGCCAAAATCACCATCGGTCAATTGCAAAAGGCAGCTTTACTTGCAACACACCCAGCAATGATACCTTTCACACCATCAAACATCAACACCTGCCTATCTCAGGTCCTTGGAAAGGATTTGATAGGTAGATAAAAATGTCAAATTCAATTTAAACTTCTGATTGATTATGTGACCAGCCAAGAATAATAATAAATATACAGTATATGTGGGTGTTTTTCTAGAACACTTATAATCTAGAAATGCACTCCCCCGCAGACTGTATTGAGCAATGATTTCATTCAAGTTTCTATTCTAATAGTAGTATGAAGAGCCAACTGAATAAAGAATGCCTTTATTTTTCATTTTGCTTTGTGTCAGGTCTAGCTAAATTGGAAGAGATTCTATAGTACCCACCTAATTTAAGTATTGGCTGAATAACATGCAGCCAGACCATGCTGTTTTTCATTAATCTGTATGTTCCAGTATTTCATGTGACATGCAGTGGTATATCTTTCAAGTTTCTAGATTTTGTTTTCTTTAAGACTTCGCTGCTATGCTTCAATTCTCATAGTTATTTAAGAATTTAATCCTCCCCCCCCCCGAGCTAAATTGCACGGGAATCCAAAAGTGATCTGATTCTTGTTGAATGGCCTAAACTGCTTCTTTATTCATTTATATACCATATCTCATCTTTGTTGTATGTCACTCAAGATGGCTAATAATAATTTTTAAAGCACATAGACACTGAAAAAATTATTGCAATGTCAAAATCACTATTCACTAATTTAAACGGAGACGGCCTGACGGCCTGGCTGAAAAGCTAGGTCTTGTTTCCTTTCAAGAAAGTTAAAACATCGGTTGCTGAATACCACACAGTTGCTGTATATTCCACACAGTGGAATCAACAGAAGTCTTGCTCCCCATGTCTTTGGCAAAAGAGCAGGATTTAAGCTATTTAAGTCTTCAGTGATTAAACCTGCAATTTAAATTATATCTGATAAACAATTAACACCGAATACAGGTCTTCTACATGATTGTAATATGTTCCTTGTATCATGAACGATGTGTGGCCTTAGATTTTACGCTGACAGAAGCCTTTGGACATTACCTCAAGAGCTGCTCCCCAAATCAATGTGTGTAATACGGAACTGAAATGCTATAGAAACGTTCTGTAGTTTGGTGGCTGAAGTTTGGCCTAGGATAATGGAAATCCCATTGTCAATCCGTATTCAACTTCCATGTCAATAAATCTCTTTCCTCAGTTTACTGTGAATGTTATGTTATATAAGATTAGAAATAACAACTATGCTACTCTGTGTTTTGAGGAGAAAAAATGAAATGCAAATTTAATTACAGGTTAAAGTACTGACTTAGAACAGTTCAATTAGTGACCATTCAAAGTTACAAAAAAACTGAAAAAATGACTTATGACAATTTTTCACATTCACAACCATCATAGTATCCCCATGGCCATGTGATCAAAATTCAAATACTTGGCAATTAATTTATATTTATGATGATTGCAGCATCCTGCGATCATGTGGTCACCTTTTGCAGCTTTCTGACAAGCATAGACAATGGGGAAGTCAGATTCACTTAACAACTGTGTTACCAACTTAACAACTGCAGTGATTCACTTAACAACTGTGACAAGAAAGTTCATAAAATAGGGCAAAACTCACTTAACAACTGTTTTGCTGAGCAATAGAAATTTTGGGCTCAATTGTTGTCGTAAGTTGAGGGCTGCTTTTTATAAAAATGAAAGTTATATGGTAGGAGTATAGTGCAATGGTGGAATTTTACCTTTTGCATAAACAGAAATTTACTCTGGTGAATATGGATTTTATGGAGAGAGTTTTACAAATAAGCAGGTAGGACTTTCAAATCCTTCCTTGTGAAGAGTTTACCCTACATCTATTTATATTCTCTTCTTTTTCTATTTTGATAGTAAGAATGCTTTGCTGAAGGATATCATGGCCACAGGCACTCCCAAGGTAAGTGAGTCAAGTCTAGTAATCTATCGTTAATTTCCATTATCATTTCTGCTTCTACAAACATTACATTGTATATCTGATCTAATTTCTCCTTTCAGCTTTCTTCTGTTTTTGTCCATGGTTACCAGAACCAACCTTCTTTTCTTCCTTCCGTACGTACATACGTACGTACCTAACTCTACAACAATTGTTGAGCAGAGGACACTTGGTAAAGCCATTACTGCCTTTATGCCTACAGATCCCTCAGGATAGTATCTTGGTGCATAGTGAAGGTATTTAGAAAACTGGCAGAATAATTACTCTAAAATAATTCTAATGTGATTGGTATTAGTCTCTGAACCCTGGGCATTCATTTTGAATGTTTGGAAAGCTGAGCATGCCAGCATCCCTGCCCGTTCTGTTACCAGCTATTCATATATTGGATCATAGAGTTAGTATTACAGTTAGTGCAGGGTTAAACTATACAGAGCTAGGATGCTGGCCATATTTCCTTGCAAATGTGTGCTTCGTGCAATTGAGAGTCATGGTGTCACATTTTATCATAAGCTTCTACTGTTGTGTGTATTGTGTCCTATACTATAATATTTCAGTACTGCTCTAACAGATTAAGACCGATGATTATTAATAACAAATGCAACTGAAGCAAGCATGAAAAAGGAGAGTGTAAGAAAATGTTTCAGTTACAAATCAGGAATCTTAAGACTTGGCGTTTGAGATTTAAAAATGTAGAAAAGGAAAGAAAAGAAAAAAGCTCTTGTCTCATACTTTCTGTTTATGCTCATTGCTGACTTGTGATAACTCATCTCTTCAAATACCAAGCCTGAAAAAGAATTAAATCAACATATTAGCTGTTTGGAGGTAAATATTTGTGACAGTTACTAGATAACCAATAAAAATCCTTTTCTCCTATCAGGGATGAATCTTACAAACTTCAAACAACAAAGAATCTAATTTGTTTGAAGGGAGAGAATTAAAGTAGGAGAGTTGAAGGGTCCTATGTAACCAAAATTGCACATCTGCTGGGACCACATAGATTCTCTTCCTCTGTGCACGCTCTCTCCTGAAAGAATATTCAGAGGATTCTTTTGAATTCTTTTTTATTTCAGAACCCAAAAAGTATATTTAAAACAAGGTCAAACTTACAATGACTATGCTAACTGATTGTCCTGGGAATTGTTGTTCCTCAACATCTGGAAAGTCACAGATTTCTTACTTCTAATTTGCTGCATTATTACTCATAAGGAACTGTCACTTATGACACTCATGACAAGGTGTTAGAACAGATGTGTTGGGACTATAACTGCCTCTTGAGCTTTTTTTGACTAGGAATTTTGGGAATTGTAGTCCCAATGCACCTTGAGGGTGGACAATTGGGGAAGCCTGAGTTACGGTATATTCAGTCACTTTGCTCAATTATATGAATGACTCCCACATGATTGTGTTTAATACTCTCTTTCTCTACATTATTAGAGTTACTGATTAGAGCAAATACTACTTGGGCAACTCTTAGTCTTTTCTTAAGATACAGAAATTCTTTTATCTTTCTCTTGATGCTAACACATTCTCATCTGCTGTCATCAACATGAAATTTTAAATCTATACATAAACAGTATCTAATAAGGACTTCCTTAGGAATGAGTGTTGTTGTGATAAAACATGTGTACTGTAGTTTACAATTTTCTGTCTTCTGCTCTTATCTGCTATTTCTGGTCCTGAACCACTGTTTAACACAACTTCCAGAATCTTGTTAGCTAAATTATGTCTGCTGAGAAATCTGCTACTTGAGAAACTGTACAAAACAGAAGTTGTTGAAGTTTGTCATGAGTGAGATATTTTAGTAGTGATTTCAGTGAATAGTTTAATTAATTCGGCCAATTCTGTAACATAAATTTGAGTTTAGTTTTACCTGGTACGCCTTTCCTAGAAATGGAATTCACAAGATTCTTATTTGTTTGATCTCCAGGATGGTTGCTAGCATAGTCATATAACAAAAGATACTTATCGTATTTGCTCCTGTAACTGGTAGCAGCAATTTGACAGAAATAGAACAGGGTTGGTGGCAGATTTTAAGAAAATATGCATTTGCAAGTAACCTACTACATTGTTACTATATCTGCACCTGCTGGTTATTGTATTTACTTCAAGTGCCACATCAATTTTTTCTGAATGACTCACTTTGAATCAAAAGCACCGACCCCCACAAAAGAAACTTTTTAGGGTTATCAGGTAGTGATGACACTTTTGAATGGGAGCCGGTTCAGTCCTCAGCTGTACCCAGTATCTGTTTCCTGCCTTTTGGATTGCTCTAAAAGCGCAACATCAGTATTAGACTCTGCATATGGAACAATATCATCATTATTATTATTTAGACTTATATACCGCTTAACAGCGCTTTACAACACTCTCTAAGCAGTTTACACAGACAGCCTATTGCCCCCAACAATCTGGGTCCTCATTTTACCGACCTCGGAAGGATGGAGGGCCGAGTCAACCTTGAGACAGTGAGAATCGAACTGCTGAACTTTTGATGGCTAATGGCAGATGGCAGTCAGCAAAAATAGCCTGCAGTGCTGCTTTAACCACTGCACCATCCTGGCTCTTCTTGACATCTACAATATTGGCAAATATTTTCTTTTCTGGTTATGTAATCTGATCTGTTGACCAGATGTAAAATCCTTCATAAAATATCTATTTAGCTGGGAAGAATGAATTCACCCAATGGTTTTAAAAAATGTACCAGATCAAACTTTCAGAAAAAATCTCTGTAAATCCTTGATTTCTAAGAAGATATTCCAAGAAAACACTATTTCCAACTGCTACTATAAAAGTGCTATTCAAAATGTGTAGAGAATTCCCAGTCCATGGACCGACACCATTCTGCAGCATGTCAGGAATGGACTATGCAAATAAACCAAGCCCCATTCACGAGATGCAGGCAGCACGTGAAAGTATGCCCCTTCCGGTCCACGGAAAAACCTTTCTCCATGAAACTGGTTCCTGGTACTCAGAAGGTTGGGGACCACTGGTGTAGAGCATGGATGTCAATGAATGCCATCTGTAATCTGATGGAAAATAAAATCTATAGATCAGTGGCGGCAAACCTATGGCATGGGTTCCAGAGGCGGCACTCGGAGCCCTCTCTGTGGCCGCATGCGCTGTCGTCCCAGCACAGATTTCTTTCTTCTCCCCTCCTCTTCTCCACATTCGCTTGAGGACATTTCTGACATCACCCGCCCCTCTGCCCAGCAGCCCAATGGGAGCACTTCCTCCCTCCCCTGTCAGGGTTAAGGCGGTCAGCTCAAATGCAATGTGGAGTCTAGTGGAGGTGAGAGGAAGACCCGTGGCGAGCTCATGTAGGCTGTGGGAGGGTGCAGGGGGGTCACCGATGGCATGGGGGGGTGTTGCCATGTTGACACCTTGCAAAAATTGTGGTTTTGGGGTCGCAGTCTCTAAAAGTTCGCCATCAGTGCTATAGATAGTCTCTCTGGATGCTCTTTATGTATTCAGTGTTTCAACAGATAGACGGTCTTTTACATTAAAATTTATCTGGAACCAGTAATGTAAAGTCTCTAAAGATTAAGTTGAAAAAAAAAACTAAATATGTAATAAAAGATTAAAATAGCTGGAGAGGGCAGTGTTTCTGTTGCAGAAAACCGATTACTCCCTCAAATGACTTGTACAATCTTTGCTTTTATACCCTTCAAGATCTACGCTTTATCAGTTCTTAAAACTATGTTGGCCTTGCAGACTCACTAGAACAAATGTTCAGGATGAACCTGATCATAAGGAATTGGATTTGTTAATAACAGCAATTCTATAAAAAAAATCCTTTCAATTTGGGTGACATTTCTACCAAAGATTAATTTATTTTCAAACTAAAGTTCAGAGACCCGTAGATGAGGGAGTTTTCTTAGAGTTACATATGCTTGAGAGGCTCAAAATATTCAATATGTCCTGTTCCTAAGTAGGCAAAAAGAAAAAAAGGACAGAAGTAGAGACAAGGACAATATGCAAAAAGTCCCCTGTATCCATATGTTGAGATTCTGGGAATAGAACTCCCAACACATCTGGAAAGAGCCAGATGAATGAAGCAAAATACAATAATAGTGCCAAGAACTGTCAGCAAATTCTGCTTAGTTACTGCTGCTGAACTGCCATTGGCAAAGCAAAATGTAAGTAATTTTTAACAAATAACCAATCTTATTAATGTGTTTTAATGGTAACTAATGAAGAAAATAGCCAAATGGAAGTGAATGAGTAAGAAAATATTTTCCTATACTCTTATTCACTCACCAGGGTTATAAGATGGGAAGATTCTGGCTGAATATACAGCACATGCTTTGGATTCAGATGGTTACAGAGTCAATCTCCCAGCCAGCCGGCAGCTATAAATGAGATAAGAATGAGCTGGATTGAATGAGCTGATGGTCTGACCCAACAGGAATGTCCTCTGCCAATCAAGGAATAGTGAATTCTGGTCCCACCTGTCAAATGTCCCGCTGATCATCCCAAAGTAAAACTCTTGAAGCATTTCATCTTCAAAGAAGTTTATTGGAGAGACGTGACAGGTACAAAAGAATGCAGACGGATCTAATTTCCCAGAGCATAGTTAAAGCAGTATTTTCCCCAAAGGTCAATGGTAAATCACATGGTCCAGATAAGGAAACAAATTGTTATGAGAACTATACTCTTTCCCCATATGCATAAATGACCTTGGAGATGAGACTGTTCCCAGAGAGAGCATGTCAACACATTTTTTACTGCTACAACCCCACCCAGCAAAGAAAGCTACTCACCCCCTTCCCTATTGTTGGCAACCTTGAAGCACAGAATCAGAGAAGATATTTTAGCTGAAATGTTGACACCACCATTTAAAGCATAGTTTTCTTCTTGAGAAAGTTGATTGTTTTGGTCTTTGTATTTATTTATCAAATTTATATGCCATTCATCTCACTGATACAAGCGATTCTGTGCAGAATAGAAACATTTCCATAAATGTTCTCAAGAAGGAAGAGCAAGAAAGGCTTTAACAGTGTAAAAAGTTGCTAGCTTGGAAGCCTGTCACTTACTTCAAAGATGTCTTGGTTCTTCCCAGTGGCTTAGCATGAACTCTCTTTCTGCTTTCTGCTTTCTTTAGATCACTTTCTTTCACTTGAAAAATAACAGAGTCACCTGCTAGCAGAGACAGGCAGCGAGATATACCTGAATTATTCTAGTGTATACATGGGTAGATAGGGGATAAATCTGAAGCAAAAACTCCAAACTTTTTCAAATGCTATCCAGATCTCACAAGTGCAGGTGAAACTCAAAAAATTAGAACACTGTGCAAAAGTTCATTTATTTCAGCAATGCAACTTAAAAGGTGAAACTAATATATGAGATAGACTCATTGCATGCAAAGCGAGAGAGTTCAAGCCTTGATTTGTGATAATTTTGATGATTATGGCTTACAGCTCATGAAAACCCCAAATTCACAATCTCAGAAAATTGCATGTAATGAGTCTATCTCACATATTAGTTTCACCTTTTAAATTGCATTACTGAAATAAATGAACTTTTGCGTGATATTCTAATTTTTCGAGTTTCACCTGTAATACAGTTTCTCCTGCCACTGGTTAAAACAATTTACAAGCTTCACTTCTTAGTTTAAGGTCAGAACTATTCATAGGGAGGTGATCAAAGAAGTCAAGATGGAGCAACAACTTCAACTTTAGTTCTAGTGTAGAGCTTATTTTATGTGTACCTCTTTCCCTTGTTTAATTTTTTCTTTTTCTCTTGTTTATTTTACTAAGTTAATACAGAATACAACCAAGGAGGAGTGGTCACAGCACTGAGCTCAAACTTCTGCCACTTTCTAATGTATATTGCAATGTTTTCATTGCATGGTTGTGGCCACATCTTGACTTTTGTATCTACTTCTCTTTGGATACTCCTGACTAAGCTGCTGGATTGGAAAGTAGAAGACTGATTCTAGTCCTGTCTTAGGCATGGAAGCTGACTAGACAAATTTGGATCAATGACTCTGTTCTCAACCCACCTTTTCCACCAACAGGTTGACTGTTGTGGAAAAAAATCAGAGGAGGAAGTAATATGTATACCATCTTGAATTCCACAAAATAGAGATAGGGTAAATCTAACAAGAAAAGAAATAAATGTGTTTAATTAAATGGGTCTTCTCTAGAACTTTGTCTCAATCATGGACAGTTGATTCCCTAGTAAATATTTCATGAGACAGGGAAAATAGCCTAAGTAGAGGGAGTTACCTTAACTCAGGTATTCACATAACATGATTATCTTTCTTATGACCCAATTAGTTATGTTGCCTGATTGGTACATGTGTTCTATGAGGCAGTGCCATGGTTTAATTAAATCACTTCTTGTAGGGTTCATGCATCACCATAAAGCCCTTGACTATGATTGAATTATTCAAAAAACTATGCTGAATTCATGGTTTAGTTTGATATATGCACTCAGTTACTGCACCGATGTAGGTACGTTTAGATAGATCCCTTCACTGCTTCTGATTAAATTTGAAATTATATATACAATGAGAGTCCTACCTTTTTAGTAAGTGTGCAAAGAGTTATTTTATAAATATCTTAATCTCTAAGGCGCTCTAAGAATTTATTTTCACACTGCAACAAATCAACATTCTTAGTGTAAGATAAATAAATTAACCACCTTATTTTTCCAGGAATCATATTAAGAATTTCCATTGCCAAAAAATATGGAGAAGAAGTAGAGACACTGTTATCAGAGAAAACAAAGAAAGAAACAGCTTGGTAGTGATGTGTTTGGAGTTCTCTCCAGCAAGGAAGTTAAAAAAAACCAGACAGTGAAAGTAGTAATTTACACATTGAGGTTCATTTTATAAATGTTCTGGCACGGGAACTTTCTTGATCTCCTAGTCTTTTTGCAAAAAATAGCTTTACATGGGAGAGACATATTAATCATCTGATGAAAAAACATTCCTTTCAATATATGGATATAATTTTTCTCTGCTTGTTGTTAGAAAGATGCACTGTTAAATTCTTCCCCGGGTAATGTTACTACTTAATAGTGTTATACAGATAGTCCTGCTGCAGTGTGACATTTGCATTTGAAGTCTCTTGAATAGACTTGATACATTTGTATTTTTCCTATTTTAAATAGAAAACCAGGGCTCCAATGTAATGGATACCTCCAATAGCAGACTTGAAAATGTAAAAGTCTGCTCACTCAGAACTTCTGATTCAGCTACTGTCTGCCTCATGTACAACTGTCCCACATCAATTATTCCCTGTTATTCCCTTCATTTCTTTCCTATAGTATACAGCTAATATAAAACATTAGATTCTATAAAAGGTGGAAACATCTAGCCAAATTTGTCTGAGACACATTGCCCTCAAAAACTAAATTGGGTCACCAAGAAATTTGAGGGCTGTAAGCTGAATAAGGAAGTGAAAAGAAGAAGGCAGCCATCACCTAACTATTTCCGTGTTATTGCCAAAAAGAATGTATAGGTTTGTCACGTCCCTATAGTGACAGATTTTTGAGGCAGATTAGACTGGAATCCATGAATGCTAATGCTGCTTTTATTATATCTTGCAAATATGAATGTGCTTCCCTCCCCCCTCTCTTTTTATCTTCAAAAGAATAATGGACGTTTAAACCTGAGAGTATATTTCTGCTTTGGACTCAGATTTCCTTTTCTAGCCATTGTCTTTGTTGTCTCAAAAATGCTTTTTCAAAAGGCTACTGAACTTTGTTTTTCCTTGAGAAAAAGACATTTCAGTTCTCATCCAAGAAGCTTCTCTCAGTGGGGAGGGGGGACATAGAAGGATTTTTATTCCCCATCCACACCACCACCATTCAGTCAGAACAGAAAGAAGCTTCTTGAGGTGAGAAACAAAATGTCTTCCTCAAGGAGGGGGAAAAGGCCCAGTGGCCTTTTGAGAAAACAGCCTTGAGGCAACCATGACCTGGATGACTGAGAATCTCCATAGACATTGTCTTCATTGCAACTCTTCCCACAGCTTCTCAAAGTCGTTCCTAGATAAAAAGCTAAACTCATCTTTGGGAAGTCTTTATATAAAGATAGAGGTTTATATACAAATAGAGGCTTGAGGGGGAAAAGAGATGGGATTTCAGATTCTCTATTGCCTACTGTTAATTCTTCCTTGGTATGTATTTTTTAATTTTCTTTTTTTATAAAAAAGAAGAATTGTCTCTAGGAGAAGAATGAAGTCTCGGGAGCATCTTTATCACAATTTATTTTCTTATTATTACAGTAGGACTGTGTTATAATCTCTCGCTGCTTCTTCTGATTTAATTCTTGCGTAAATCAATCAATAGCAAAAAAAGATGCTACAAACATTTTGTTCCATATGTTGTTCTCACTCCAGACTGGGCAATAATATTGAACAGAAAATTGCATGGTATAGGCAAAAAAAGGAAGCATATACAGTATCTGCTGGGTTTTCTTACTTCTCATTTTAATGCTGTGCAACTGATTTTAAATTGTTGGTCACACAGTCAGCCAGATGTATACACTAAATTTGTCATTTTTGTCATCATTACTAGTTTTTCTATCCTGACGTTTTATATGAGGGCAATTTGGAAATAAACGTCCATTTGTGCGTGTGTTAGAAATAGGTGGGGATAGCAATGTCCATCCTATGGCACCATGCACAGTAGTTGAGTAGGCAGTGAGGAGTGGAAGGAGAAGGTTGTGTTACAGTTGAGTCGTCCGCTAGATCAATTGAAAATGAACACTGCCATAGAAAACCTCGCCAAATGTGAAGTGCGTGCAGTAATTTCTGTGCAGCTGCCGTTCATCATGAATGTTTACGGACCAAATGTGATGAGTGAAGGTGTCAGACGTCAATAGTGTCACATGTTTAAAGATGTATGAACTGACATGCATGATGAGGCAAGACGTGGTCGTCCATCTGTAGTCAGCGATGAACTCTTGCAGGAAATTGACAAAAAGGTCCGTGAAGTCCATCAGTTCGTGATATCTGAACTTTCTTTACACGTTTCCGAAATTTCTCAGACTGTTTGTACGAGGTAGTGAAAGAAAATGTACTGTTACCACTGTGAATACCACCTCTTCAGGCACAGGAAACATTGCCTTGCATCACACTGCTTCGACAATGACAATGTGCTTCATGATGCTGTTACAGATGGCTTCATTCCCAAGCTGAAGATTTTTTTGCAGATGGCATGTAAGACGTTATGACAAGCGCTTCAATTTGAATAACAATTATGTCAAAAAGTAATGTAATGTTGTGGTTTTCTAATGTGTATAATAAACGTTCTGTATCTGCAAGTGTCTGTCATTGATAACTAACTGGAGTTTTTTCCACATTTCCCTCATATATAACTCAAGGTGGTGAACATACCTAATACTTAAATCTCTCTATCTATTGTTCTGTTGACAAAATTTCAATTCTTTTTTTTCCAAGAAATTTTTTATTGTTTTCCAGATCAAGAGAATTTAGTTTTTTACATAATTAATTTTGCAGTGTTAACAAAGTGAATGTCCACAATCATACATCATCTATTGTTTTAACATCTTAGTTTCTTTCTTCTCCACCTTGCGTTCTTCATTACTTCTTTCTCCTGGTCTTCCTCCTTTTCCTTCTTCCCTTCCTTCTTCTCCTCTCCTTCTTTCTTCACTTTATGCTTTATTTTTTCCACCAAACAAAAAAAAATATTTTAATTTTAATCTTACATTCCCTTTTGTCCAAATGTGTAACTTAATCATATTTACACAATTTTTAAATAATTTTAAACACATTTCAATTCTTGAGTGGATAGTCCATATTTTTGTGGTGAGAAACTATTTTAGTAGCTTTTTTCTTTAGCTTCACACTTGCTGTTCTATGTCTTTTTTGCCAGATAATATATTACAATGCTAACATTTTAGTCTTCAACTCTTTCCCATCTTCTAACTATTGTTTGGCCCAATGTACAGTATGGCATATGTTCAGTGCAGGAACTTCTTTTATATAGCTTAAGTTTGCTGCACATTTGTATCTGGCCCTTTTGAAAACATCTGATTTTTATTACATACATGACAGGCTCAAATCTTGCAAGTTTCAAGATTAGGCAGTTGCTCAATTCTAAATAGTGTACATTTTTACACTAGATCTAATCCAGAACCAGAATTTTAGATCATACCATGTCTGCATTTTAGTCACAAATAATAAAGTAATAATTTAAATCAGTCTATCAAATTCTGACCCATCTCCACATATTATGGATATGTCAAGTGCTTAGCACTCCCTTTGTTTTGCATTCTCAGATATTTTATTACCTTATTCCCTGTGAGCTACTATAATTCTACCAAGGAACTGCTGAGACAATTCTACAAAGGAATCATTGAGTCCATTATTCACTTCAATTACTGTCTGGTTTGGCACTGCAACTAAACAAGATAAACACAGACTTCAAAGGATAATTATAAAAAAATAATTGCTACAATTTTTCCCTCCAATGAAGAACTATACACTGCAAGAGCCAAAAGGAGAGCTGTAAAAATAATTATTGACCCCTCACACCCTGGACACAATCGATTTCAACTTCTTCCCTCTGGACACTGATACAAGGCATTGCACATCAAAACAAACCAAAACAACTAGACACAAGGACAGTTTTTCTCCCCATGCCATAAATCTGCTAAACAACTAACTTCACAACACTGTTAAAATTCCTACCATGTTTTCCCAAAAATAAGACACTGTCTTATATTAATTTTTGCATCCAAAGATGCGCTAGGTCTTATTTTCAGGGGATGTCTTA
>JANHFO010005205.1:338390-350931 GCA_032468095.1 Pareas carinatus
TAATAATAATAAAATATAATAAAAATGTGCGTGTCTGTGTGTGTGTGTGTGTGGAGAGAGAGAGAGAGAGAGAGAGAGAGAGAAAATTAATTCAAGGAGGTCGCTTCGGCCTCGGTGAGGGGCGGGGCACAACAGTATGTTTAAACTGTATTGACGTCTGTAATACCATATTAATATCCTCAAAAGAGACCACTGCTACACCATCATACATACAATGGCTAGGACAAAGATACCACTACTAACATAAATGTCATGTAGATTTATTAATATGATATTATAATGATCAATACAATTTAGACATGTGAACATGTGCTGGAATTGTATACCCCAAACTTTGAATTTATTCAAAAGTTCACTTTTCAATATTGGAAAAACAATGGGACCTCTGATTTGCAATCTTCAATCATGTTTGCTTTATGAAGTGGGTCTCTACTGATTTATTGGAAAGGTTGATCAGCATTACTCCATACAGTCAAGGTACAATTATATATTTTAAAAATTGTTTTGAATGATTTGTTGGTCATGTAATTTTGTTTTTGTTTCCTTCTTTCCTTCCTTTTGTAGTTTTGCCCTTTTTTTCTCTTCCTTGTCTTCATTCTGTTAACAATAAAAAATAAAACAAATAATAAAATGTCAGTGGAAATGAAATGGACAGAACTCAGAAAGGTGAATTAAATTAACAGAACCAAGTATAATATTTTAATTCCCCCAAGGGCCACGCTTAAAAACATTCGGCATTACTGGATACAACCAACACCATTCATTTTCACAAATGGAGTCTGTTTCAATTCTCAGCTGTTGCCAGATGATTTGACTTAGAGCAAAGGCAGCATAATTGGGTAGCAGCTGAAATGAGCTTCATTGGAGACAGCCATTGCTGGATTTCCAGGAGTGTGAATTAGAATTCCAAGAATATATCAAGCAACTAATTCTATTCTTTAGAAGTGGAGGCATAAAAGAAGTTTAGGTTCTCTTATTTCAGGCTTTAATTGAGGCCTAGGTTGTAACTCATTTTCATCCTTGAATGGGTGGTAAAAACATACACAGCAGGTAATTCACACTACCTGGAAAACTGTTGGTGCTGTAAGAAGACTAATCAGGATAAGCTTCCAGTAGCAAATTATCAGCTACAAATTAAAATCTTGGCTTATGTCTGTTAAAAGCAACCTTTTTTATTTCCAACCAATATATATATGCCAGTATTAGTAACAGTTGGATTACTCCAAAACATGAAAACTGAGTGGGGGTGGGGAATTCAGCAAGAGAGAGAAATGCTCTGATTTGGTTTTATGTGTTGTTTTGTACACACGTTTCTTTGAGCAAATTCCACTGATCTCAGTCTGAAGTTTCTGAATAGCCATGCATAGGAGAGCATGAGCACTAAAGGAATCTGAAACCAAGAAGACTTCAAACAGAAGGGATTTCAGAAAGCAAAGGTGGAATCGGGTTCATTTTGAAACAATATTAACAGCCAAGGTTTTGCAAACAGAAAAGTCTTTTAACTTTTTAAAGGAAACAATACAGAGATTTGCCTCTTAGGAGAATGATTTAGAAGCAAAGCAAGAATTAATTTGGATGAAAAAGATGGTCTAGAAGGAAGGGGGGAAGGCTTAGAAATAACGATGAAAGGAAGAGACAGTGATACTTTACTATAGTGGTAGAAATTTGTTGTGGAGTGAAACAGGAGGTTTCCACTTCAGTCCGTGTTCTCGCTCATTGGCTGGCTTGCCCCATTCAAAAGATATAAAAGGGGAAGCCAGCCTGCAGCTTTTGCTATTGTACTCACTATTCCAATAAAGAGCTGAAGCCACATCCGACTTTGCCTCATTCCTACCACCCACAACACATCACTGGCAATGAGGTGGTTGAGCCGAAGGAAAACAGACAAGATCAGGAACAGGCACAAAAAAGCAAACGCAGCTGTAAGATTCGCCGAGGACAGCTGGTATTCTGACAAAAGTAGCCAAGACGATCGAGCTGAAAAGAAGCACACAGTTGAAAACCGATTAGCCCAGCAGTCAAGGCTAATCAACAACCGGCAACCGAGCAGACCAGAAACACGATGAACCAAAACACAAAGATGGCCATGGCATATCATGCTCCAATCCCATTCCACCTGGACACAGAAACCTGGGATGTGTTCATGGAGAGGTTTAACTGTTTCCTGATGTCAAACGAACTCACAGATCTCTCCAACCTAAGACTATGAACCCTGTTCCTCAGTCACTGTGGGACAGAGGTGTTCAATGCAGCAAAGACAATAGCAGCCCCAGAACCAGCCCAGACTATCCCATGGCCACAGCTGCAAGACAAACTGAGGTCACACTTCATAGCACAACCATCTAAATATATACAAAGATACAAGCTATGGAAAAGAGTCCTGTTAGATGGAAAGCCAATCAATAGGTATGCTGCCTTCATCCGCAGAGCAGCAGTCCACTGCAAATATCCAAACCGGGAAGACGGAATCATAGAACAGTTCCTGTTTGGCCCACATGACAAGGTCCTGCAAAAGTGGCTGCTAGCCTACGATTATGACCTGACACTCGAACAGACAATCAAGGAAGCCAGGGTCACAGAAAATTCAATGGACGCAGGAACCTCAGTGGCAGGATTTTTCCATGTACCACTGCCAGAACTTCAAACCCACAAAATTCCAGATGGAATACCTCAATGACAAGGACGTCCAAGATGGTGGAGACTGGGAAGTACATAGAACAGGCCAAGCAAGACCACACAACAGAGTGGCATGCGCCGGCTGCAGAACAGCATGCCGATTCAAGGACACCAGGTGCCAAAAATGCCACATCGAAAAAGTATGCCGGGGGGGAAATCTACACCACAGACTGCTCGCAGACTACGCAAACCGCTCACCAATCATGGAAGGTTCTGAACCAGCCATTTTATCATCCAGCATGGGAAAGGCCGAAGCAATACCACCAATCCTGGGAAAAACCAGAGCACCGGGCAAGACCGAGACCATAAACAGCACCCAGAGACAACTGATACTGACAACAAGCACGTTGACCAGAAGCTTACCAGATCTGCATCGCCATGGTGACCGCCTGAGCACACTCAAAACTAAAGACCGAGGTAATCATCACCGGGAAACCCTGTGGCCTTGAGGTCCATTCAGGATCATCGGTATCAATTCTATCCTGGACTATCCTTAAAATGGCCATACCTTCGTTCAGCTGATGAAAACTACATAAGACCAGAGCAACAATCACCGCCTACCAAGGCAACCCTATCAATGTACTCAGACAAATATTTATTCTAGTGGAATACAAAGACTTCAAGGGAGACTTGCCCATCTTAATCGTCGACCAGGGCCTACTGGACCTACTAGGCCTAGACTGGTTCTAGGCCCTGGGCTTCAGCGTCACTGTACTCAGAGAAGTAGACGAGATCCTAGCGACAGACCTGGATGAATTGATTCATGAATTCAAGGATGTTTTTGTGCTGAACTTGGGCAGGTACAAGGGGACCCCAATATCATTTGACCTTGACTCGGCCATAGCCCTCATTAGACTAAAACCCCACAAAGTTCCATTCGCCCTGAAACTGGCCATAGACAAAGAGCTAGATAAATTAATAAGACAAGGAATATTAGAGCCCCGAGATCACACCAAGTGGGAAACATCTACAGTAACCCCATTAAACCAGATTGGTCAATGCATATATGCACCAATTACAAATGTACCTTAAACAAGGCACTACAACAGAGTGCCTATCCTGTGCTGATTGTGCAACATCTACTGCACTCCTTGGGTCCTAAGAAGGTATTCACGAAATTAGATCTAGCCCAGGCCTACCAGCAATCCTGCTAGTAGATGATGCCACTGCAGAGGTACAGACCATAGTTACCCACCACAGAGCCTTCAAATGCAAAAGGCTGCAGTTTGAGGTTTCCATGGCCCCCAGGATATTTCAGAGCATCATGGAAAGAATGCTCTGAGGAATCCCGGGGATGGCACCATACTTTCATGACATTCTAATCACAGCATCACACACAATTACTACAGAGATTAAGAAAAATCCTGACCAAATTTAGAAAAGCAGAATTGAGGGTTAAAAAAGAAAAGTGTCACCTAGGAGTGAGACTGGTGGAATTCCTGCGCTATCAAATCGATGGCCAGAGAATTCACCCCATCCACAATATAGCCAAAGCAATTAGGGATGCCCCAAAAACAAAAAACAAAACTGAACTATAGGCATTCCTGGGACTGCTCAATTTCTACAGAAATTTTCTTGAAGGGAAAATCACAATAGCTGAACCCCTACACAAACTGCTAACCAAAAACCAAGCATGGGGATGGAGCACAAAGAGAGAAAAAACATTTAAAGGAGTAAAGACACTCTTAACAGAAGACTCCTTCCTTGTTAGGTATAACATGATCCTCCCAGTAACCCTAGCTGCAAATGCCTCACCGTATGGGGTCAGAGGTGGGTTCAGCCATGTACTACCTAATGAAACAGAGGCACCCATAGCCTTCTATTCTGGCACACTCTCCCTTGTAGAGCGGAAATATAGCCAACTAGATAGGAAAGTCCTGGCCCTGGTATCTGTAGGAAAAGTTCCATGAGTACTTATTCAGGCATAAATTCGAGATGGTCACTGACCACAAACCTCTACTGGGCCTCCTAGTTGGAGACCGATCCACCCCACCAGCTCTATCACCTAGATTCATGAGGTGGGTGATCTTCCTAGCTGTGTATGACTAAACCTTGTCCCACTGCCCAGGCCAAACAATAGCCCACACAGGCACCTTTAGCAGGTGCACACTACCCACCCCAAATGACAGGCTGACCCACGACCAACCTGTACTACTGCTGGACTGCAAAGACTCTAACCTGGGTGGGAACATGCAAACCCTGCCAAGAGTCTAGACCAGCCCCACCTAGGGACACCTCTGGAGAGTGTGAAAAGCCCAAGAACCCATGAGGCTCACTCCACATAGACTTCGTTAGGTCATTTCAAGGGCACACATTCTTAATAGTTGTAGATGTTTACTCAAAATAGCTCAAAATAATAACCATGCACGCCTTAACTGTACAAGCCACCATCACGGCCCTAGACCAACTTTTCATAATCCACAGCCTGCCAGATGTCATATCCTCAGATAACGACCCCAGTTCACTGCAACCTAATTCGAGGTATTGCTGGTCAACCGGGGAATCCAGCATGGCCTCACAGTATCGTTTCACCTGACCGTAAATGGCCAGGTCGAACGTGCCGCCTGGTCCGCGAAAGAGTCACTAGGCCGCATAAACCTTGGGACTGGCAGGGGAAAATAAACTGCTTTTTAACATGGCAGCACCTCATACCTAACACTATGACAGGCCGTTGCCCCACAGAATTATTAATGGGAAGGAAACCATGGTTGACCTTGGACTGGCTACAACCCAGCTACCAACCCAAAAACACAAATGACACAGACAACACTTGCATAGGCCGTGCATTCAGACTGGGGTAAAAAGGTACACAGAGTTTCATGGAAGGGAGAAAATGGGTTGAGGGAGTCATAGAAACAATTACCGGGCCCAAATCATACACAGTCGGGACCACAGAAGGGAAACTGTGGTGCAGGCACATAGACCAGCTACGTGCCCGCATGGGAGGGGAACCGGAGGAAAGTGAAACTAATCTTGATCCCCTCCTACCTACAGTTAAATCAATCCCAGAGGAAATGGGGCACTTAGCTGAGGAAGAAGATGAGGGCCCCCAAAGCCTCTGTGGTGATCTGCGATGTCCCAGGGGCTACCGTCTGCAGCCACAGGAGGACCTCCTACAGGAGCAAACTCCCAGGCTGCCATCCTGGCCGACGCCTAGGCTCCAACTGAACTGTGCAGGTACAGTCAGAGCCTGAAATGCCCCGCCTACCTAAAGGACTTTGTCACTTATGTGGCAACCAATCAGGAGGGGAGAGGTGTTGTGGAGTGAATCAGAAGGTTTCCACTCCAATCTGCATTCTCTCCGCTCATACCAGGCTGGCTTGCCCCATTCAAAAGATATAAACGGGGAAGTCAGCCTGCAGCTTTTGCTATTGTACTCACTATTCCAATAAGAGTTGAAGCCACATCCGACTCTGCCTCATTCCTACCGCCCACAACACATCAAAATTGGAAAGATTTGAGGACTGCGGCTAAATCTCAGCAGTCTGTCTGCAGCCTTCCAGCCACAGGAAGTATAGTCCTGGGTTAAATAAGTATTTGTGAATAGGAAGCTTTCATCAGTGTCAATGGAGAGGTTTTCCCCCTACACATATTGGGGGTAAGATCAATTCTACTCCACATGACTGGCAAAGGATGATCTACCTCTGCACTGAGACATTTTCTTTCAAGTGAAAATCTATCTCAGATGGTCACCTGTAGTAGAATGGCAAAAGATTTACTCAGATAAAATACATTTCTTTCACAATTGCTGCTTGCTCCAGTTTGAGAGCAGATCAAGCCACTTCAGAGATGAAACGCATGGTGTGAGTTTTCACTGAGATCAGATTTAATTTGCAGTTTCGTGGATTTTTATTGTAGTCTAATTATTGTATTTTTGTTGTCTTTTTTCCCTTCCACATGCTTTTCCACTCCCTCTTTAACCTGCATTTTTACTCTTTGATAGCACTGTTGAGAAAAATTAAATAAGTTCTCACCGAATTATTATACAAAGATATTAGAATAATGTTGTCTCTTAGAAATGCAGTTAATTTGTATATTTCATTAAAGGGATAATTAACTGATAAATCATAAAAGTATATATTTCTTTTTTATATGAATACATGCAGCCATATTCCACAATGGTAGCATTTCTTACTTAGAGTACCAAATGTATACCTTTAAAAATTTGTCCTGGAGATCGCAAACTTAATTTTAAATCCTTAAATAGCATGGCTATTTTTTTAATAGATTGGGGAGGTAAATAAAATGAATCCACCAAGATGCTCTATGCTAAGAATTTCATCTTATTTTCAGTCCCTACAATTGAAAAAAAAATTCTTCAAACTGAGCCTAATTTTTATTAATACTAACATGTACTTTTCTTGGAGACTATTAAAAGCCTGACTTTAAAAAAACATTATACTACCTGTAAACCTATAAATTGTTCTGTTGCTTACTTTTAATGAAGCCAAAGAACAATACATATCATGTTTCACTGAAAATAAGACACTGTCTTATATTAATTTTGGTACCCAAAGATGCGCTAGGTCTTATTTTCAGGGGATGTCTTATTTTTCCACCAAGGCTGCCCAGAACCGGAAGTCCTAGGCCTTATTATCGGGGAGGTCTTATTTTCGGGGGATGCCTTACATTTCAGTGAGAGGCAAAACTGTAAGTAGGTCTTATTTTTAGAGGATGTCTTACTTTCGGGGAAACAGGGTACTATGAACAATAGCAAGATGGGCACTGAAAACTGAGTGGATTTAACAATCCTAAAATTTCTGCGACTGCTCTTTCCCCCTTCCCAGTTCCATCTATAACCTTATAAATTCTTCTGATACTGCCTAAGTAAAGATGCTTTTTCTCCATCTTTGTGAAATAGGAAGCACAAATGAAGTTTAGTTTGGTGCTATAGCAAAAGCTCAATTCACTGATACGGTGTTTAACACCTGCAGAGATATTTAGAGTATAACTGCTTTCTACAATTTTAAGAGTTGGTTTATTCATCTTAACGGAGCGTGTATGTGGAAGAAGGTCTAAGATTGACATCTTTGGGATTAGTTTAGCCTTGCGTTTTCCCCAGAGGTCGTTGTCATGGTGCTCTGGAGGTTTGTAGAATAAATGGGGCCAGCATTCTTCTTGGGACCACAGGATAAAAAGTAATACATAATGTTTAATTTACTGTCTCCATAGCTAGTATAGCCATTTTTCACATAATCATATTGAATTAGAACTAGTTGTATGGATGAATGGGGAGCCAGCAAAACTGGCTGCTGGAGTTTGATGGAGGTTCTCATAAGCTGTGGTGATAGAAAGTAGAGCTGAAAGCTTGTATTTTGTATTTTATATCTTCACTGAAGCAGATTGAAAGCTAAGGTATCTTTAACACTTTCTATCAGGTTGCTACAAGAAGAAAAAGGGATAATACAACCAATAGTCCTGTAGGTCTCAGAATACTGATGCAGCACATTAATATACAGGAAATGGAATTTGTTGAAATAATATTTGCAACGTGGCAGTTCCTTCTGATAAAAGATAAGGCAAAGGTTTGTCTACAATATGTAATTTTGTAATGTAGGGATGGAAAAATTTGAAGGGTCACTGGTTGAAACCCAGCCTTTTGACCTTCTAAAGGGTTGCAAGAAGCTATCCAGTAATACTATAATGTCACTGGAAAGGGCAGAACTGATCAGCTTTTTGCAGTGGAGGATATTAGGTTAATCCCTCCCCATTTGCCAAACTACTGGAAATAATGCTCCTGAAATTTGGTCATTTTGAAGCTAAATCTCAATAGCATTAAATTCTATTTCTGTATATTTGAGTATAGCATTTGTTCCCTAAATGGTAATTTCTCCCTAATTTGTTTAATATGTATTTTACACCTATTATCATAAGAAATTATCAAACCTATTTTCAGCAATAACAATATCTCAAATTTAGGAAAGTAAATTTGGATGAAGATTTATTGGGTTTTCTATTTAGGGTTTTGTTTCCGTAAGCTGGTTGGAGTCACTGTGAGTCACCTTTCACTAATTAGGTGGCCATATACATTTTCTTAATAAATTGTAATAAAGTAACATGAAACTTTGAGACAAAACAACATTTTCTGTAAACTAGACCTCATTTTATCACTAACAATAATCCTTTCAGCTACTATTAATTCAGCCAAAGTTTTGTATTGAAGTGTTTTTATGTGACCAGATAGTCAGTGGGAGTTCAACACAAAGAAATCTTTAAGTATGCATTATTGAGTACATGCATATGCTGAGGGTACATATATAATGAGTTGGTTGAGTTTGGGACTGCTTCAAATCCAGTCCATAAATTTATTAATCTACATTTGTATCCTGCATTTTATCCAGGGACTCAAACCTTCAACCCCACCCCTCCTTGAATATCGTGGACCCTTATCTAACTCTAACCAGCTACTGACTGTCAGTTAAGAAGATCCAGTGCATAGGCTTTTAGCAATAAATCAGTTAAATTAAACCATCACGCATGGACCTGGTTTTTCGTCACACAAACAGAATGTTGTATACCAGTGATGGCAAACCTTTTAGAGACTGAGTGCCCAAAGGCCACTTATTTATCGCAAAGTGCCAAAATGGCAACAAGTACCCTCCCATGGCCATTGGAGACCCCAGTGCTCGTCGGCGACATCCCCCCCGGATTCCCCCATGGCCAGTGGTGGCGCCCTGAGCCCAGCGGCCTCCCCCAGCTTCTGTGGCCTAAACGTGGCCCGCCACATGCCTTCCAGCAACCTCCCCAAGCTTCTGCGGCCCACTGTGAACTATGCTTCCCTCTAACCGAGATCCTCTCTTCCTCTCACCTTCGCCACAGACTCCACGCTGCATTTGAGCCTTCCGCCTTACTGCAAACAGGGAAGGGAGAAAGCGCTTCCATTGGGCTGCTGGGCAGAGGGTCTGGCGATGTCAGAAATATCCTCAGGCACATGTGGAGAGGGGGAGGGGAGCCCCACAGCCCTCTGGCTTTCTAGTAAAAAACTCTGCTGGGGTGACGGCACACGTGCCCACAGAGAGGGCTCTTAGTGCTATCTAGGGCATGTGTGGCATAGGTTCGCCACTACTGTTGTATACTGCATGGGTATAAAATAAATCTAGTATTATTATCATAGTACATTTAATAATTTGTGACCCCGTAGAGGTTGTCCTCAACTTACGACCACAGTTGAGTCTAAAATTTCTGCTAACAGACATTTGTTAAGTGAGTTTTGCCCGATTGTACGACATTTCTTGCCACAGTTGTTAAGTGAATCACTGATAAGTTAGTAACCTTCTTAAGTGAATCTAACTTCCCCATTGACTTTGCATGTCCAAAGTTTGAAAAACATGATAACATGACCTTGGGACACTACAACGGTCGTAAGTATGAACCAGTTGCTAAGCATCTGAATTTTGATTACATGATCATGGGGAAGCTTCAAAGGTCGTAACTGAAAAACGGTCATAAGGCACTTTTTTCAGTGCCGTTGTAACATTGAACGGTCACTAAATGAACTGTTGTAAGTTGAGGACAACCTGTATTCATTTTGATATATGGGTTACCAATTCATGTGTAATTTAGCTAGTATTCCTGAGACCTTCTTAATAATAACGTTTACTGTCATTGAATATATTTCTTTAACGTACTCCTCAACAATCACAATGGAGCCCAGAATTTTGGTTATAACTCATTGTGGTCATATATCAAGGCACCACATGGCTAGAGTTGATTTTGTGACCATTTTTACAATGGTTATAAAATGAGTTATCACAATTCTTCCAAATGATTGGCTTTTGCTGGAAATGCAAAAAAATAGCAAATCAGTCAGTTGACCGTGACACACTGCCACTACTCATAAATATAGGTCCGTTGACAAGCACCTGAAATGTAATCACATGACGGGAGGGGGGGGGGAGCAGCACTGTAACATTGAGTCATACGTGGCTTTTTAAAAGTCCATTGTAACATTGAACTGTTGTTAAACAACCAGTCCTAAGTTGAGGACTACTGTATAGTCAAAATATTGTCATTTCTCATAAAACTTTGTATTATAGTAGAAGGAATTTATATTTCCCTTCCCTGAAGTCTACAAGACACTGATAACTTTCACAAATACCATTAAATTGCTAGCTCTTTCGCCTTCTTAACCTGCTATTGAAAATAAGAGAAACATTCTAGTATCTGGGATATTTAAGAATATTAATGAAAGATCCTATAACTGTAATATCATTTGTCATTTCTGAAATAATTTGTAACAGTTCTTGTTCTGCCTATTCATTGTTGTATTTATATTATTTCAATATATTTGCTAAGGAATTTTCATTCATGTGAAGAAAAAAATGAGTTTGTTTTTACTTGTTTGAATTTCTTGCTGGCATTCTTACAACCAGTAAACTACAAACAGTGGATAGAAATGTAGGCATTTTAGCCTGGTACTGCCACTGATGATCTCTGTGTCATTGTTTTAGTTGTTGTTCTTCAGGTATGGCCTCCTATTATAAAGAGTTAAATACTATAAAAATGTCTGCCCTGAACACAAACTGTAGACAAGGAAACTTGCCTGAGAAATACAAAAAGGCATGGCCCACTTTTATAATTCTGCTAATAAAAGTTTATGCAAACTCTTACAGGAGAGATCCAGAGATGATAGGCTGTGTTTGTATAACATGCTAACCATAATTGACTTAATCATGGCTTTCTTATTTATTGCTACTTTATATCAGGTGTCCTGCTCCATTTCCCCTCTGCATTCTTAACTGCTTTCCCTTTCCCCCTCTTTTCCTGCAGTCGATTTTGTTGTCAGCCTCTATCAAGCGGGAAGGAGATTCTCCCACAGCATCACCCCATTCCTCAGATGATATTCATCACTCTGACAGATACCAGGTGAGAATGATACCAGGAGGACTCAGATGATGACTGAAAGCCAGGAGCTACTAAATGGCATTAACAGATCTGTCAGGGAATGATGTTAGTCTTTGTATGTCACATGTAAATTCAGATAATAGTTGTTCGATGCATAGATTTCTATATCTTTGAAACCTTGACTAAACAGTACTGTAATACAACAGTATTACAAGTTTCTTTGAGAGGATTATATCCACTTTTTATTGCTTTGTGTCATAGTAGGGGTTGATAAAGAGGATTATTATGAGAATATTCGTGTGTGACAATATAATAACCATACAATATTGCACAGATATTACTTTTCAAGTGAATAAAAAGAAAAGGTTGAACAAATTGCCCCAAATGACTAAGAAGAAATAATTAACTTTAAGGCTCCATTCTGAAAGAAACATATAATGCAACTGTTTTAAGAAAACAAAAATTAAACTATGAGAGTTTCAGCAGTATTTTTAACAGTTGCTCATTACAGTGTCAAAGTACTTGATGGCGTAATGAGTTCATTCTTTTCACTGGCCAAAACCAACAGAACTCATTGTCTAAATGAACATTTAAATTTCATGTAATATTCTACTAGCAGTTTTTTTTAATTAGACTTCAAATATAAGAAGGCAATGAATTTTATAGATAAATAGCAATAGCAATAGCACTTAGATTTACGGTATATACTGCTTCATAAATGGAAAATAAGATGCATAGTTACTCTAACTCTACTAGTAGGATACTCTCTGTGGATATTGCATAATTAATTTATTTGTATTAGCCATAATAGTAGCTATTGTCATAAACATTGTTTAAATAGTCTGTATTATATCATATTTTACAATCAATTGTTTTCAATATATATTTAGTTCATTCTTTCAAAAACCAGTCTACTATTTGAATCTTATGGAATGTGATAAATATTTATAACAGCATCCATTTATACATATCAAGAAATTCTTCGAATTCTAGGATATTTTTCTTTCCCCCCCCCCCAAAT
>JANHFO010005205.1:354277-367255 GCA_032468095.1 Pareas carinatus
GGAAACCACAGATACAATATTTGCACGCAATAATTTTTTTACGTCTTTTAGCACTGAGATATTTTAGTCAGACTAAAATATAAATACTATGAAATCTGAGTGCCTTAAAACAAAAATATCTTTTCAAAAGCTGTAATAATCCTTTAATTCTATTTATTTATTTATTTATTTATTTATTAAATCAAAAGCAAATACACTGAAATCTCAGGCTTTCAAATTATAAAGTATTCTAAAATTGCAAGAAAAGAGTATTTTATTATGCATTTAAAATTACTAGGCAGCCGCAAGGCTCTAAGATCTATGTTAGAGGTACTTATAACCTTATAAGAGTGAACTCTGGAATTAAGATTAATAAGCACCATACATTGCATAGTGAATACACGTAATCTGTGTTTTACATTCATAAACTGCAGTACTGTTCCTACTATTGAATCTGGCATATGATTAATGAATACTATTGTACCATTTCAAATATTGATCATCTCACAAATATTCCTTGCAGCATCTGATGCTATTATTGGAAAATGCCTAGTGCCAAAATACAAATATTTCCCCAAGATTTTCCCAAGATAAATCAGTTGGGTGGGTGTATTGGCTTCATTGAACTGCAATATTAATCAAAGGCTTATTGAGCTTTTGTTGTTGTGCAGAAATCCAGATTCTGAAGAGAAAGGTGATTTGGAGTCAATTTGGGTACTGTACATACCCTGTACTTGCCAGCAACTTTAAAAATATGCATCTTTTTCTGGCTTTTCTGGCAGCTTTGATGTAAGGAATTGCCAACAGATGTCATGTGTATTCCAAATTGCCCAAAATGTATAATACTTTTCTAACCTTCCACCTGAAATGTGAGAAGGCCCTGTCCTTTGAGCCTTGCAGAAAGCTGTAGAAACCCGACTCTTTCCCCAAATGTTGACCTAGAATTGGAATTGAGTCAAGAGACTGATTGGTCTGATGCCTATTGGAAATGGGGGGGGTATATTCCTGTTTTTACCAGTTATGAGGTGACTGGGATCATTATATGACATAAGTGATCATATAAATTCTTTAAATGATGTACACATTAATCCTGAAAATTGTGTCAGTTTGCTTCCAAGGATGAATTGAATACAATTCTTAACTGTACCAATCTGAAATATGCTGAAAAAATGCTAGGATCTGAACAAGTATAGATTGATGAGAAGAAAAATTGAATTAGAAGCCTATAACTAATAGCTAGGTTAGTAGACTAGAATAAATACATGCTGCATTTTTCTTTTGAATAGAGTACTCAACATGGGTTGAATGTGAAATACAAACTCTGGTTTCAGTATGTAAACGATAACCTAGAACAGTGGTTGCCAACCTGTGGGCTGTGAGAAAATGTTGGTGGTCCGTAGGAAAATCTGGAGATTATTTGAAATTTTTGGATAGTTGTAGGGTTCCTCTGTGTGTGTGTCTGTCTGTCTGTCTGTCTATCTTTTTCTTTCTCTTTCTCCCTCTGCCTGCCTCTCTTTCTCTGTCTGTCTGTCTCAGTCTCATTCTCTCTCTCTCTGTTTGTTTCTGTCTCTCTCTCTCTCTCTCTCTCTCTAGCAGGAACAAATATCACACAAAAATATGTCATTCTTAAAGAAACTTCAATTATTTTGTAATAATTAAACTAACTGTAATAATTTTGCTACAATTAAACAGTCTTTAAAGATTTTGTTATAATTAAATAAGCTTTTCTAATTTTGTTATATTAAATAGGTGTCTTTTATATTAATAAAACGGACGTTCTCTGATCATTATTTTATAAATGTATGTGTCTTTTTAAAAATTCATATTGGTGGCCCATGGGATTTAAAATTATGAATGTAGTGGTCCCTGCGGTCCAAAAGGTTGGCGACCACAGACCTAGAAGATTATGAAACATAAGATAGGCATGATTCCAGACTTCCCAGCAATAAAAGTTGTATAATACCTACAAAATAAGGCCCTGCAAAACAATGAAGAATAGAGAAGACAAAGGCAGAATATGAAAAGGAGCAGGACCTGGTTCCTAGCTTTTCCTACAGAGATATTCTGTTAGACACATTCACATAACTGCTTTAGCAGAGAACCCTTCTAAAATTCTCCAAAATAAAAATCCCAGGTAGACCAGAACAAGTATATGATATAGCATAAATTAAGACTAAGTATGAATTTGTGCTGTTTGAAATAACAAAACAAATTGTGTACTACTGTGTAGAAAAGGAAACAGTAACATAAATGTGTTTGAAATAAATTTTTGTAACAATTTGTAGCCATGATTAATCCAATTGAAGGAGTACGTTGGTTGTATTTTTTAAATGAGTGTCAACAACACTCTGGTTCATGAAATTATTCCAGTGGCAGAATTTTTATTGTAGTGCCAATTCTGATTTCCCAATGACTTGGTTGCTTAAGCAAAATAAATTGATAATTTAAAATGCCTTGTGTACATTAAAACTATTGAACTTTTTTTACCATGTCTATTTCATTGATATAGCAAAGTCCCTTACATAATGTAACTTCAACTATATTTTAACTGAGGGGACTGCAAAAACTAACCCGACTAACTCGTTGGAACCTTAACTGGTAGTTAGTTTTCTTGTTGCTTTGTTCAGGCTCATTCTTTTTTTAAAAAAATCTTTGGCTTAAACATTAGGAAAAATCAACCAAGCCCCTCTCTTTGCTCCTGTGACAAGAGTACAGGGGAGAAGGATTAGTGAGCTAATTAGAAATGATTTCATCTATCAGCACTAATTAACAATACTGTGGCCTCACTTCTGTGTTCTTTTGAGCTGTTCTCCTTTGGGACATCTCAGCAATTGCCCCCTTCCTCTGGGGCTACTCCATCCTTCCTATGCTGATTAGAAGTGATAGCTGAGCTTTATAGCAGCAATTGGAAATTCTACTCACTGGTTTTTCAAACAGCCTCAGTTCCTTGTTCTCATTCCTGAATTCCACCATCAAGCTATTGCTAACTTTTTGTTATCTTCTTTTTGTTATATTCATTGTTTGGCTTCTGCCACTCTAATTTTGTGGGCAAGAGCATTTTTTTTCTTTACAATAACTTATATGTTTTTAAAAGTTTTCTCCACCAGTGAGAATGCATAATAATAATATGGTCATATTTTCTGACCAACACTTGTTCGCATGAACATGGAAAAAACAATATGTGCAGCTTCCTATATACTATGTTTCCCGAAAATAAGACTGGGTCTGCACTAGGGCTTATTTTCGGGGTAGGGATTATATTTACGAGCAGCCTGAAAAACCACACTAGGGCTTACTTTTGGGGTAGGTCTTATTTTTGGGGAAACGGGGTAAGGACCATTTTCTACTTATCTGTTCCTAAGAGAGAAATTATGAAGTACCCCCCCTGGTTGAATTCTGATAAATACGTTTCAGCTATAATAATTATCCCCACTTTAAAAACAGATCTGCAATTTATAATTTTTACCTCTATTTGTAAAAATTTTAAAATACTCCATTTAGTATAAGAACTTTTTTTGCTTCAAAAGCAAGCAACACAAAAAACAAAACAAAAATAAAATGCAATGTGCTTCAATAAATCAGTTAAAAACAGTCACCTAGAATTACATTTTAGACTATATCATCAGTATCTATCACATTTACTAATGCAATTCCACACCTACTCTTTCCATCTCTTGTCTAACTATTTATAAAAGTAATTCTATGTCTTGAAGTGTACAGTATCTTCTTTATCTTTCAACAATAATGTTTATCTATCCATTTCTGCACATTCTAAAATTTTTCTCATTTCTTCATCTTGTATCAGTTCTTCATTCTTCTAATCTTGTGCAAAAACAATCCTAGCCGCTGTGAGTATGTGTACAATCAAATATAGATAATGCTTATTAACATTTTCTGGTACAATACCTAACATGAACATTTCCGGTTTAAAATTTATTTGTATTTTTGTTATTTCCTGCAACCGTTCATATATTGTCTATTTGTAAAATTATTATATAACATAAAAATATCACAAGTATAGAAAGCAACCCCTTTTTTCCAGCGGTTGTTAAGCAATTCACCATAGTCATTAAGCAAACGCCTCAGTCATTAAAATGAATCCATTGTTTGCTATGGGGCATTTTCACCAAAACCCAGAAATAAATACTGCATTTCAGCAAAAATGTCTTAAATTGCAGTCAAATGATCATAAATGTGAGCTGGTTGCTGGCCACCCAAAATGTGCTCATGTGACTGCAAGGGGTAGGAACTGTCACACCTTCGAAACAGGTTGATAAGTATCTTTGGGGGGGGGAGTCGGTTGCAATTTCAAATTGTCACTAAGTGACTGGTCATAAGTCAACAACTACCTATATAAGAGTTGCTTCAAAAGAAGGTTTAATTTATGTCCATTTTAACCTGAAATTGAAATGGCTACCATTCACTCTATTATTACATGCGCCCACCTAACTCGCTCATCCCTGGATAGACAGAAATTTTCCTGAGAATAGCAAGGAGTGTGTAATCTCAGTGTAGAACTCAACATAAGATAGTTTACCATGACCTACAGATGAAGACGAGAAATCTTTGCCTGACCATTCATATTTGCCTTACTTCACCTTGTATTAAACATGCATCCTTGAAATATTGACCATTCTACTACCAAATTTCACAGGTTGAACGTGGGACTTGGGGGCGGGGCGTGTAAGCAACACCTCATCTTACAGTAGTTTGAAAAGTGTTCCATAATAGACTATTCTACAGTAAATAAATCTGGTTGGGAACCTTGAAGACAAAATGATGACTTCTGAAGCTCTCTGCTTCAATTAATGTGCTGCTTTGATGCAACTCAGACAGCTATAGCTTGTTTCTAGAAAGATGCAGTGCTGTAATAATTGTAGAACTAAGCATGATTTCTTGAAGACAGGGAATTTGATTTGTGTTTGATCATGCAAAAAAGATGGCAAGATGAAGAGGATTAAATTTAGAGTACTCAAGATGAAATATCAAACCTGTATGGTACTTCTTTTCTAATTGTGTACGTATTTGTCCCTTGCAAGGAATAGATATGTATACTATTGACACTGGATAGAGAACAGGCTGTTCTTACAAATGTAACCTGTCGTCCTTTTCTTCTATCTCTGCTTTCCTTGAGCAGCTCGGATTGGAAAAATGAAAAGGAGGAAGCAAGACGAAGGACAGGTATGTCCCCTCTGCAGCCAGCCTCTCTCAGGATCCGAGGAGGAGAGGAGTGGGCATGTCGAACAATGCCTTGCAAAGGTAGAAATGCTAAGGGAACCCTTGCTGCCTCTCATTTCTTTCTCCTCTCTCTCCTATGCCTGATGTCTGGATAAAAATCAAAGTTATCAATTGAAGACCCGAGACTTGAATATTCCTTTGCAGATCTATTTGATTACTTGCTTATCATTTTGGCAGTCACATTAAGTTACAACTAACCTTCCAAATGAGAATGGATTGTAGTACTTATTACAGTAGTAGTGACAGTTAGTACCCTCCCCACTGATACTGAGATTGCGTCATTGAAATGCAGTGAGAAAATGACTAGATTTTTGCAACAGCCTTTTGAGGGGGGTAGGATTTGGGGAGAATTTAATTATGGCAATTATCATCCTTAAAATGCCTTAAACATGAAAAGGGGTTCTCCAAAATTAGGATATGACCTAATGATGTCCCTATGTCATTGGGTACCTTCCTATTGCCCTACAGAAGCATTGGAGGAAAATTGTGACCTGTAACTTTGGTCTCTTCATAATTTCTCTACCCTTTAGTTACGGGAAGCTTTTTCTACTTTTCTGAAGCCTGATTATAGTATGCAACTGTAGTTTAACATTAATGCAATAAAATTGAGAAGTAAACGTGGAGAGGAGAAGTGAAGCCAGTTTTTTTTCACCCTCAAGGTGATACCTAAATGGTACTCTCCTTTTAAAAACTGGCCACACATATATAGACAAGCAATGTTCTAGTTTAATAAGTTTATTGGACCTTGGATCTGGTTTTCCTATACCATTTATAGCATTTGTTAGGGTGCTCAGTAATTTCCTGATGGAATATGACAGAACAGCATCCTTTCATGACCTGGTGTTTTTACAGTTGATGATATCGGTGATGTAGCTATTTTTGATTAATGAATTAAATCATGTCTTCAAAATCAGTACCTGGCTGTTGTCCTTAAAATTTAGTATAGAAAGCACTGAAGTAGCCACACAGATAAATAACTGATAGCAGTTCATGCACATAGTAGTTGTATATGAGAAGTAACTACAATAATCCTAAAGCTTTATCCAGAATGATCAATTCTAACCTAGTTAAAGGTTCAATTTTCTGCTTTTCCCGGTTTTCTCATTTTATTAGATTTTTTTTCATACAGTATACAGTACCAAAATAAGGTTGGGGTGGAGGTTGTTTTTGGAGGGAGGTCTTAATGCAGTGTTTGATGATAGCTTTGATTTATTTATTTATTTGAACAAAAGATTGCAATTTGAATTAGACATTGTAGTTCAAGTATTTTTCTATTTAAGACAAGTTCTTTCTGTAGTGCAAAGGACATTTTTTCCTTGCTAAAACAACCAATTAGCTTTCTTCAGTAGGTAGAATGTTAATCAGAAAATTCTCAATTCAAATTCCAATTTGACAATTCATTGGGTGGCTTTAGATAATAACAGGTTTTATTTAAGCATTCTAGTCTTGAATTTCCACAGTTCTTTAAGTAATGTTTTTTCTTGGAACTGTCATAATTTTAAAACAACGCTCGATAACATTTTGCCACTGCTTAGAAGCAGCCTCATCTCGCAATTTTTCCCATTACTAAGTTTTTCTTTATAATTTACCCCAGCACCCCTACTAGGATGAATAATCTATTTTCCAAGATATCTAAAAAGATGCTTAATGTTTTATTTACTCAGAGGGAAGGGTCATGCATGATGGAGGACGATCCTGTTGACATTGAGAATGAGAACGGTAATCGCTTTGAGGAATATGAATGGTGTGGGCAGAAGAGAATACGTGCTACCACCCTCCTGGAAGGGGGGTTCAGAGGTAAATTTCCCTTATTTCTTAAAGTTCAATTACTTTGGGGATGCTTTTTGATATTATTAAATGTACTATTGAATACAGTCTTATAAGCTTTAAGTGTACATTGAAACTTGTATTTTTGCTAGTATAAAATGGTTTTTCTGTACATATGTAAACAGAATAAAGTCGTTGGATTTATAAATACTATGTTAATATTGAGATAGCATCAGTTAGAGTTGGAAAAATACTGCCAAAGGCAAGTCAGTTTCAGTGATAACTGCATTTTAAAAAATTATGAAAAATAGCATAGTAAATAGTCCCAATATACAGTGATGAAAGCAACTTTATCAGCTGCTGTTGATGTATGGAAGTTGACAGCTAAGTCACTTTAGCACCTGCATAAAATATTTAAGGTCCAGTTATTTATTTATTTATTTATTTGTTTAAGTTATACATTTATCACTTTATCTTTTTTTAAGTCTGATAAATGACAGTTCACCAACCTGCCATACACCTTCAGCACTCCAGCCCTGAGGGTTTCCAGACAAACACATCTTATTTTTACTCTTTCTCTTCCTTCTCCTGTGACAGGGAAAATGGCTGCAAAGGAGTGAATGAGTTATGGTAAAATGTGACCTTTGTGAGTTTTATTGGTGAATGTAATTTTAACTGTGCACCTGACTCCTTTCTTCTACTCAGCCTTTTGCTCTATGTCAGAATTCACTAAACTGATTGAGAACCTTGTGATTCTGTGGGAAATGTTGCATCCTTCCAAGCAGGGAAACTAATATATTTCTTTATCACAATTAAAGTTTGCAACCTGTCCTGTATAATAATTTACATTTTAATTTGAAATATACAAAGAAAATCACACTGGTACAAATAGTCAGGTTACAAAATTAAATCATTTATTTGGTGTTACAAAGGATACTTATAGGCATCTGTTTCTAATCAGAATGATGCCAAAATGATGAAACATGAGTAGTGACATCATGATGTAAACTGTGTCCCTTTTATATCCATTGTACTTAAGGGACAGCATTTGCATTGTGGTGCATGTTTCACTTCCCCCTCCCCTCCCTTCCTAGCCTCTGCCTATGGCTATGATGGTGTTCCCTTTCTCAGGTTTCCTTCATACTTTTCTGGGTTGATAAATCATGGGTAAAGCAAATGGGTCAGAGTTCAACCATTTCTTTAGGATGCATGTGCTCTTATGCAGTAATCTAATGATTTATTTCTATCAGATATCCTGGTGTTATTTTCTGCAGCACTATAAACCAGTATGGTAAATCTTCTCATTGAATCTTCTGTCATAGTCGTCTCATGGATTTTCTGTATCTGTTTCAGGCTTCCTATCCTACTAATGCAAGAATTTTACTTTTGGTAAATAAGAGTTCCCTGCAAATAGTGTAGAACATCTAAGAAGATAATTTAAGTTGCATCAGTATAATTTAGAAATTTTAATAGAACAATTTTTCATGCTGTTTCTATCTTTTTCAAATAATTGACAGTACTCTAGTGCAGTGGTTCTCAGCACTTTCTTCACCATAGACCTCCTTTAAAAAGCTTTTGTGGCCACGGACCCCAAAGACTTAACTCAAGATTTAAATCATAACATTTCTTCAAACCTTTGCGGACCCCTTTGATGATATCGTGGCCTCCCCAGGGGTTCACTAACCACAGGTTAAGAACCACTGCTCTAGTGGTTCAACCTTTTGCTAGGAAACAACACTTTGATAATCCTTTTTTTAATGTTAAGGGGGAAAGGATAGATACATTCAAGATAACATTAGCTTCATCAGTTTCTGCCTCCTGCATATTCTTAACATATTTTCACTGGCCTATGCAACCTCTTGACATTTCCAAGTTCTTATATTAATGGATTCAGGAGACATAGTACTGAGGTTTTTAGTTAAGACATTATAACTTGTTGCTAAAACATATACTTGCAAAATTCTTGAGCTGGGTGTCCATCTTAAGATGCCTTTTAAGAGTGGAAAACCTGCATTTACATCCCACTGTTAAAATTCTTAAGTGATTTAAACCTGATTTTTTCCCCCCTGAAATCTTTCTTTGTGATGGTTTGTAGTAGGCTGGATTCCCAGGAGGGCACAGGTATGTTCCAAAGGAATAAGAAGCATCTCAGTTCAAATTCTTTGTGTTAGAGGAAGAGGGTGAAGACAGTTCCTCCCTATGCAAATAGTAAAGTGCTTCAGTTTGGCAAGATTCTGTCTATAGGCGTGGATCAATAAAAACCACAGCTTACAAAAATTATGTGTCTTTCTTGGTTTGGAGACCTGACATTTTTAGTAGTATAGTTTACACTTTGTGTTAAGCTATAATTTATTTAAATTGTGATTTGCTGATGAACACATTGACAAGAGTTCACTTAGAATGATGAGAAATCCAAATGTGTGCCTTATTAAATTATTAAAACAAACCATGGCTCAGCAAAACATGTAATCCCATCAACCATGATCTATATAAATCTTATGGTATAGCTAGATGGTCTATAAGACTGAAACTCGTGTTTCACAGAAGCAGATTTATTAGCAAATATCAGTTCATGCAGTTTATGAATGTCTTTTATCATGCCACCTTACTCTTTTCACAATCTTGGCAGGTTAGTGTCATCTATTTGGGTTTTTTCTCTACTTTTTTTTAGCTCAATGTTTACTAAAATTCTGATAGTGATGTACATTTTTCTGGTTTAAAAAATGGTAATCTTTGTTTTACCATGCATAGAGAAAAACAAAGACTTATTTATGTAAAAAGGGCAGCTGTTCTCCTTGCAGGTGAAATTCACTTGTCTTCCAGCTTCGGTTTCCTATAGCAGTAAATACTATCCTTTGATGATGGATGCAAATTTGTCATGCTCAAAAAGTTATTTGTAGAGATTCCAGTAAGTGGAATGTACCTATTGGACTTCTATATCTGCTAAGATTTGTGGAAGGTTATCTTCTTTTATTTGTGTCTAAAGTTCCACATGGTATTCTGCTCCAGAACCAGAGGCACTGAGTTTTTATTGTCTTAATTTATAGTCCTAGGTATTTATAGCAATTCCTCGATTGTTTTCAAGAACAGCTGCTCATTTTCATTAAGTGTTTCCACTATGAGGTTATCCTTTTAAAGAATTACAGAGTGAGGCTCAAAAATGTTTTTTCTTTTTTCAAAGCTTAGCATTTTTTAACATGTCTGCTATTTGAAAGAGTGAGTGGGAGGGAGAATGGGTAACAAAAGGGCTTTATCTGAAAAGAATCATATTGGCTTTGTGCTGATAGAGGTTACTGTCATCTCTTAAATGGCTTAGCGCAGTCAAAAGGCGATCGGACTTAAAACAGTGTCTTACATGAGAATCAATGGAGGAGACATGATGGTGGTAACGGAGGAAAAAAGAGTGAAGGCAAGAGAGATAACAGTAATGATTGCTGGAAAGGGAGCTGGAAGCAGTTTTCTGGTGTTGTGTGGTGTGTTGTTGTTGTTGTTTTTTGGCAACCTGTCTTGAAACTGCCTGGTTGGTTCCCAAAATGTGGCTGCTTCTCTGTATCTAATCCTCCCATCTCCCTCCCTTGTTGGCACAATTGAACTATTTCATTCTCTGCCTACAAGGTTATCTTTCTGGATATGTCAGTATCACTTTTATGAGAGTTTTGGTCAAACAGCTTCTTGTGTCATTCGTTTAGCCAAAGTAAGTAAGTGGGGAGGGAGCGGTAGTTCTGAGTGGCACTGGGGAAGAGCCATCTACTGCTGAGAGGGGGGGGAATGGTATGTCAGTTTATCGATTGCACCTTAGCCAGGAGAGCTGAAGGCATAGCTCTGTGGGCACAGGCAGCCACACTCCTAATGTGATTGAAAGGCAGTTAAAATGGCGGTGACCTTTTCAGGGGGAATTAGATTGCCTGCCAAGAGTGGTTAGAGGGAGTGATAATGCCAGCTTGAGGAAGCTGTCCAGGCAACTTCAGAGAAAGAGAGGGAGACAGACAGACAGAAAAAGCAAGCCAGCAATGCCCCATTTAAACTCCAAGCTCTGCTGTCTGATAGAGCTGAGATGACTGCTCCCTCCAGATATGAAAAGGTTGGAAAATGTAGTTAAGTTGTTTTTCTTTGCCTTGCCCGTACTAAATCTTTAAGTATGACAACAACTGCTCAACTCTCTGTTCACTTGACATTCTTGGCAATTTCACTTGCTTTGAAATACTCATTAAAGCAACGTGTGAGGTGTTTTTAAAAAGTGATTATCAGAAAGCTAAAATGAACTCTGCAGGAAAATCTGATTTGAAGATCTTTCCTTTATGAGCAGCCTAGTATATAACAATGTACGTTACTTTGAAAACACCAATGATCCTGTGAACAAAGAAGCCTTAGCTTTCTTGGTATACCATATTTCTTTGCAGGAAAGAGTACCAGCCAACAGGAATCCTTTTAACTAGCATGTCTCTGAATTCCAGATACTATAGATAGGGAAAAGGGTTGCTGTTATGCCTTTTTCTAGTTTTTCCTGGTTCCTAGATACTGAACTCAGTGGACTGAATCTGATCAGCAGGCTTCTTCTTAATTTGCCAAGTGAAAGATCAGTACAGAACCCTAATTTTCTGCAGCAGCAGAATTTTTCATGGTTTCATCTGTACTTGTTATGACTATTGGAGAATCAGACTGATTAAAATATAAATGCCAGGCATTTCCAGCAGATGGCTGTCATCCAACTGGTGGTTTGCAGCTAATTGAAATGTTTTTTGATATGGGCACTGGTGTCACAGTATGCTTGCTGCAAAATAAAGTGCTTAAGTGGGACGAATTATAGCAATTTTTCCTTGTGAATGTTTATAGAAATTAGAAGCTTTGTAAATATTATATTAGAAATGATAGAGCTCTTTCCCTGTATTTCAGAAAACAAAACCTCATGACAAGCTCAATGTAAGCATCTGATTTTGTCCTGCTGATATGAGAATAGATTTTTGCCTTTCCTTTCACATTCTTGTGAGATAAAGGCATAAAGAAGTAATACCTTATAATTTATATGGGTATCATTGTTTCATCTCTGGAACATCAGAAGAAAGGAAGATAGCTTTGCAGACTGATCTGTATAAAGCTATGTGGCCTGTGTCTATTGTTTATTGTTTCCTGATTTTATTAATTTATTACCAGTTGTCCTTAACTTATGACTGGCTGTCTAGTGACCACTCAGTTACCACAACCCCTCAAAAAGTTATTTAGATTCAATGTTATGTCAGCCATTGCCATTTATTGCATTTACAGTTGTTTGCACAATCCCATCGTCACATGATTGCTATTTATAATGTTTTTGCTGGAAATTGGTGTTTACTTCTGATTTCTGGCAAAAATACCCCATAGTAAATAGTGGGTTCACGGAACAGCCATGTCATTTGCTTAATGACTGCTGCAAAAAAAGTCATAAAATCTGATGCAGTGACTCACTTAAAGATTATCATGACTTGGACTTCCGGTGGACAGTATGGTACCAAGGCAGCAGATTTGGGAGGCTCTCGAGTCAAACTGCCTGACAGCAGGTAGACCGGTCCAGTTCCATGTCTGAAGCCGAACCTAAGTTACCCTGGAGAGACAACAAAGGGAGGGGTGTTTCGCAGTCCTGGGGGAGGTAGTGACCACCCTGGGATTGGGGGGGAACAGTCCTCAAAAGATCTGCCCAGGTGTGCTGCGGGCTCTCAGCGTTTAGCTGCAGATGAGCCAGAAGCAAAAATCGAACCGGCTTGGAAACAAGCCGCAAAAAAACCTTTAATCAACATATAACCAGCTGGGTGAGTTTAGAATCCTACACCAAAAGATTCTGTTACATGATTAAAAGAAATTATAAAAAAGTTAACACCCGAAAGAGAAGGGGAAAAAATGCGACCAAAAACTGAAGGGATTATTTTTTAAAAAAAAAGCTTTGAACTGAAATAAAACGTCTAGAGATGAAATGACTTTCTATCCATGGTAAAATTTAAAGGTTACTGCCTCTATAACACA
>JANHFO010005205.1:374537-400324 GCA_032468095.1 Pareas carinatus
GTAAATGAGGTCCAGGTAGAAGAAGAACATCATGGCTTCAAAATCTAAGGGACTGGTTTGGACTAAACTCAGTAGTATTTTCTGTGTGGCTGTTAATAAAGATGGTTTGCCAGCATGATCGCCAACATTCAGTGATGGATATGGTACAAGAAGAAGATCAAATTTATATGACCACCCATCTCTCCCAAAGGGGAGGCACAAAAAAAAGTGTCATTTAAAAAATAATATGACTAAATCCATTGCTGTGGAGAAACAACACTGTATATATCTACTTTGTGCAATCAGATTAGAAGTTTGGCAGTGAGGTTGGAAAAATGAAATGGAATTTGGACCCAGGATACTTGACTCCTATCGAGATTTTGTCTTTAGAAAGTATTTGAATCTCGGGTTTAGAATGTGCAAACTTGAAGTAATGAGAAAGCCAATCTGAGTACATATTGTTGTTTTTCTTATAAAAATAATAAGTCTCTTTTCCCTACCTTAAAATTCTTTGAATAATTTTATCCTGCACTTTATATATAACTGAAGGTGATGATCATAACTAATACTCCTGCCTCCTATAACAACCCTGTCAAGTGAGTTGGGCTGAGATAATAACTGGCCCAAAGTTGCCCAGCTGGTTTTCATATCTAAGGGAACCCTACAACCGGTTTCTAGGCTAGCACCTTCACCACTATTCCAAACTGGCTCACTTAAGTCTTTCGGCGTGCCCTCAGGCCCATCTTTTTATCCAGGCCGAGCTATCCTGATTTCCTATGTGTCCCCCCAGGGTGGGTGTTTTAAATTTTAATTGGGGTTTTATTGGGGTTTAGTACATTTTATTCTCAGCCTTAATTTAATTGTTTTACTTAGTTTTTACCCTGTTTCTCTGAAAGTAAAACATCCCCTGAAAATAAGACCTAGAACATCTTTGGGAGCAAAAATTAATATAAGACAGTGTCCTATTTTTGGAAAAACATGGTAATATTTGTCTATTTATTTTTGTATGTTTTTCATAGCTGTACACCGCCCTGAGTCCTTCGGGAGTAGGGTGGTATATAAATTCAATAAATAAATAAATAAATAAATAAATAAATGTTGCTGTGTAGAAGAATAATGTGAGGTATGATGCTGAATCTAAAATTTCTCATGACTAAAGGTGAAGCTAGCATCCCATGCAATTTTCTTGGCAATAGTAGTTTACCATTGACTTTTCAGATGCACCTAAACCCTCCTAGTTTTAGTTTATATGATGACTTTAGTCAACTTTGAAACAGCAAAAAGTAAATGGAACTCAAAAATCAAGTTTTTTCATTTTGCTTCCTAGAATTTTTTTAGGAAGACGTAAGGGAGTTTATGAACCTGTCCATTTTGTTAGCTACATTAAGAGTTTTGTTAGCTACATTAAGAGTTTGTAGGGAGTCAATAGTAACATAATTTACTGACATCCATGGAGCAGTTCTTGCCATAAGCCACACAAATTTTCTTGCCCTGCCTTCTGTCACTTGGAGAACTTCTTGTTACTTGTGAGAATCTGCTTCAAGTGGGTACTTGTCTGTATGCATGTATAGATCTGCTACCTATATTATTTGAGAAAGTGCAGTGTCATCGTCCAATGTAGTTGCAGCTTATTAATAATGCATTTCAATGGCTTGAGCTGTGAGTTGTAGGTGACAAGCAATAGTATTTAGTAAGTTCTAGTAACTTGATCTTATTACATATCCCTGAACTATTTTTATGAACAAAAAGTGGAAAGATTTGGCAGACGAACTATTCAGAGCTTATACATTGTGTATGATGGAGGCTGTTTTGTACATTATTTAATAAGTATGGCATGCCTGTTTGAGAAAACAGAAAACAAATATTTTACTTTTTGAAAGTATTTTTGTACAACTTGTAGTTGTACAGGACAAATAAAATTTGGCTTCCAAACTAGCAAATATTAAAGTTGCACAAGATGGGCACGTCAGCTATACAATCTTGTGAGATATGGTCAATATGTTAAACACTTTGGTCTGCTTAGCTAATAGTTCCTGACGGATTCTTCTTCCTATTGCCACTCAGGATCAATTCAGGTTATTGTGAATGTTTTATTACAAGGGCATCCTAAACAATTCACATACATAGAGCTGGGGAAGAATCTCATAGTTTTGGTAGTGAATGCAGTCTATGTTGTATGTGTGTTTTATCACCACGTCTAGAAAGCCGAAACAAATTTTGCTTTTTTTATTTGCTCCTAAATCTGTGATTGGGAATCCCCATATCACATTGTCATCTACCATACACCGTATTTTTCGCACCATAAGATGCACTTCCCCCCCAAAAAAAAGGGGGGGGGAGTGTACGCATCTTATGGAGCGAATACTCCCAAAAAGCATGGGAGATCGATCCGCGGGCTGCCAGGAAGGCTCCAATTTGGCCTTCAGGCTGATCCTTCGGCTCTGAAGCATCCCGCGGAGCAATTTCCACGCATCCATGGGGTGCTGGGAACACTCCAGTTCGACCTCCAGGCCAGTCTCCAGATCTTGGATCGCCCCGCGGAAAGCGTATTATGGTCCTGTGCGCCTTATGGTGCAATAAATACAGTACTTTGACATCAAGCATATTTTATCCATGTATACTGTATCCTGCATACTGTGTTTCCTTTACTCTGGATTTATTAAAATATATTGCCTAATCTTGGTGATGAGGTGGGGCAAGTGACAAGCACTTCAGATTATGGTAGGATACAAATAATTACAATTTATGAAGAAAAGTCTACATTCAGTTTTACATAGTGGTTCAGTGTGCATCCATCAAACATGTATTGAACCTGTTTTTTACTTTTCGATATCAACTTTGGAATACCGGGATTTCTTCTGCATAGAACAATGTTTTTCATTCCATACATTTTAACTGGAAGTTCTATACATTTGTTTTCTCCTGCTTGCCACAATAGTTCTCATAAATCATAGACTGCTTGCTTTTGGCTTGAATATACTTTTTCTGCTGTTATGCACTGTAGTTCCCAGTTCAGTTTATTTCTGACAAATGTCATCCCTCACAGTTCTCTGCCGCCCGCCAAATTAATATGAATTTGAAGAGAACAATAAAATCCTCTAAATTCCTTTTATAAGTCAGATGTAAAATAATCTTTGCTTTTAAAAAAACTTCTAAAGATTTTTTGCCATTATATTATACATAGCAAAACTAAAGAAATATCCACCCATAACCGCAGTAAGCCTGGAGGAAACTGCATACTGCAAACCTGTATAAAATGAGATTGCTGTCTATGTCCATGTTAGCCTTTACCCAGACTAAAAATTCCTTCTTTCCCAGATGGTTACTTTCTGTTACTCTGTTAGTTATATCCTTCAATGATTTTCTACCCATTTTCTTTTTTCTTTAGGATCTGGGTTTGTCATGTGCAGTGGCAAGGAGAATCCAGACAGTGATGCTGACCTTGATGTGGATGGTGATGACACATTGGAATATGGAAAACCACAGTATCATTTTCTAGAGATGCTAAATTCCTAGCAGGTGGCTTTGTCTACGCCAGTACCTCAATTTCTAAAAGTTCCAGTATTATAGCTCTATTAGAGAGGAGTTCAGTTTGCATGTACTTATGTTAATGAATCTTATTTTCCATTAATTCCCTGGAAGGACCAATAGTTCACATGCTGTTCCTTTTGAAAAAAGATACTATCCCCAAATGCATTTCTTTTGATACCTCCTAAGTACATTGGTTCAAATGTAGTATAATTAGTAGTTAGGTAAAGAACAGAGAGGCCCCGCGGAATGAACTCCACCAATAACCTTGACAACTTACTGGGAGATTTCAAGTAGTCTCAGTCTCTTTCTCAGCACAGTTTATTTTACAGGATTGCCATTGTGGAGAAATATTGCAAATGAGAATGTTTCAGTGCTCAGTATAAATGAGTATGCCCCAACAAATTTGTTAGAAAACATTTCCTTTCAGAATCAACATTTCCTGTGGAACACTATACTACAAATACTCCCATAAATGCAAACCAGTGATTGTAAACAAAATTTGGTAATTTGCACTCACAAAAAAGTATTTTTCCTAACAAATACATTCAAGACCATGTTGCAAAAATGAATACACAAAAATGAACACAAATGCTGTCTACATTTTAGACAGCAACATCCTAATTAACAAGAATTCAACTATGCGTGAGTCTAATGATTCATTAAACAGGTATCCAGCAGATGATTATAAAAGGGTGTTACTTAACAAAGAAAACTCCATTTCATGCTGTCAGCAATGGTACCACATGGAAGAGAAATTGCAAAAGACCTAAAAAATAAAATAATTTCTTTACACAAGAAAGATTAGGCTACAAGAAGATCAGCAAAGGTTTACTTATCAGTCAGAATACTGTAGCAAAAGTGATACAAAAATTTAAGATGAAACTGCAACCATCTCACAGAGACATCCAGGCCGTCCATGGAAGTTAATACCTCTTTTGATGAGAAGGGTTGAAGAAAATCGCCATGCAAGTTCATTACAGTTAGCTAAAGAAGTAGAAAGCCAAAGTTTTCCATGACACAATACGACACATACTGCTGAGGAATGGCATGCATGAGTGTTATCCATGAAGGAAGTCTCCTAAAGCCCATGCACAAAAAAGCCCACCTAGAATTTGCCAGGGCCCACGCTGAAAAAGAAGACTACTGGGACACCACTCTTGAGTGATGAGACCAAGATAAATGTTTTTGGAACTGATGCTTTCAAAATTGTATGGCGTCGCAAAGATGAGTACAAAAAAATAACATGGTGGTGGCAGTGTCCTTCTGTAGGGCTGCATGAGTACTGCTGGTGTTGGGGAGCTACATTTCATTCATGAATTCACAGAGGTACTGCTCTATATTGAAAGAGAAGATGCAACCATCACTCTGTGCTCTTGGTCATTGTGTACTTTTGCAACATGACAGTGATCCGAAACACACATCTAAGACCATTGCTGCATTTCTGAAGAAGAACAGAGTGAAAGTGATTCAGTAACCAAGTATGTCTCTTCATCTGAACCCAATCAAACACTTGTGAGGAACTTTGAAGAGACAAGTTGAGCATCACTCTCCATCCAGTCTCCAGGCTTTAAAAGAGGTCGTTCTTGAATAATGGAAAAAGATAGATGTTGCAATATATTGTAAATTTGTTCATTCCATGCCTAGAAGACTTGGTGCTGTCCTTACAAATCATTGAGGTCATAGAAAATACTAGATGTAGTTGTTTTTGTTGTGAGGTGTATTCATTTTTCCATCAACTAATTTGAGTAAAACTGAAGATATTGTAATCTAAGTTATATTCATTTTCATGTAATGAACTAAACAAATATTCTATACAACTCACTTTTGTCAATATTTTGGAAGCTGTTCTTATGTTCATTGGGAAGTTGATTGCAATCTTACTTTTCAAAGGGGGTGTACTTTGGAGGAAGGGTGGGATATTAAATCTATCAGAGACTTAATAAATACATGAATTGCAATTGCACATCTCATGTTGCAAAGGTACTTGGCTGATCTCCAAGATTACCTAAAATAAACACTGAAGAGGAATCCACAAATGTTAAAATTAGTATCAGGCTGCATTCTCCTTAACACTTCATTCTTAGGTACACTGAAGCAGATATCATTCCATGCACTGGGGAAGAACCAGGTGAAGCCAAAGAGAGAGAGGCACTCCGAGGTGCAGTCCTAAAGTAAGTAGGCTTCCTTTAAAAATACAGTGTTAGAACACAAGAATTTACTTTGTTGTGCTGGGAATTGGTGAGAATACATTCAAAGCCAATACTTTTTTTAGTTCTTAATACAATCCAAAACCAGGATAAAAAGAATACAGGCACTAAGCAAACATTTATGTAGTTATGGTAAGTGGCAAATTTTGGTGCATATAAACATAGCATTTAATTGAGAAAGCCTTCCTTGGTATCCTGTTATTTGGGACATTCTGAATAAACTTCTAAATTTTTCCATTAGAAAGCTCAATAGATTAGTATACAGTTAGTCCTTGACCTACAATCATATTTTCACCAACCATTTGAACTACTTGCTGAATGAATAGTGGTTATAACCAGTCCTTGGAGTTCCAGTTGTCCCAGCTCCCTTACAGTCATGTGGTCATGATCTGGACACTTGACAACCTGTTCTCACTTACAACTGGTTGCAGAGTCCTGTAGTCACATGATCTCCATTTGCAACCTTCCCTGCCAGCTTCCCCAGAAAGTCAGTGAAGAAGCTGGCAGAGAAGTCGCAAGGCACTCCAACTCACACACCCTCCCTGAACTGCTCTATGTTCACACCATGCACCCTCCGTGGAACTCACTACACTTCTCATGTATTCCTCCTCAACTGACAGCATACTTCTCACACGCTTTCCTCTTCCTTGCACTGCACTCTTGTGGACATTCATGCATTGTCCCCAAACATCATAGCACTTTCCCTCATACCCTTCTCAACCCACACCATGCTTCGGGCACCTCTCTGAACCAAATCTGCACCATAACTCATATACGCCCTCATAAACTCAACTTATCCTCTTGCTCACTCTATTGCTCGCTCCCTCACCCAGCAGCGATCATTTACCTTCCTGCAAGCCTGACTTGTAACTTCCTGCCAGCTTCCCCATTGACTTTCTGGGAAACCAGCAGGAAGTTGCCATACCTAACAAGCACAGGATTCAATTAATTATGACAGTTATGACACAGGGATTGCTGTGGCTAAGTGCATTCTACTTTACAACTACATCACTTAGTGATAAAAATGTCAGTCTCAGTTGCCATCATAAGTCAAGGACTACCTGGAATAGTTTGCCAGTTTATTACACCCATGAAATGGGAACTCTAAAATGAACAAAAGTGGTATAAATGTTTTGTATGCGAATGAGCCAAAGAAAAATCTTGGGAGCATCACAGAAAGAGCTGGTATACTGCATATTGATTGTTGAATTTTACACTTGTATTTGTAGATAGCACAAACATTTGCCTTGCTTAAAACTGTATGGTTATTTCTAGTTAGTTTCACCCTATTTCTCTTTTTATTACCTGTATTTTGAGCAATACATAAAATTCAGGAACAAGCTATGAGCCTGGGTTAATGGTTAAAACAAGCCAGGTTTATAAATGGATTTCAACTGTAGGTTTGTTTTTTTAAAACAATCTTTAGGATAGATTTGCGTTTTACACTAAATAAAAAACAAAGTGGCTTAGCACTAAAATAAAAACCAAGCCAATAAGACAAATGAACTGTTCAAGGATTTGTCCCATTGAATGAACAGAATTTAAATACTCTTAATTTTATTTAGATTAGCATGAAAAAGTAGAGATTTAGCTTTCACAATATCAAAAGCCTATGTAGATCTTCCTTTGTTTTTTGCTTCATACTTTAAAATCATAAGATTTGAGTGTATATATTTCTGAGATGAAAGCAAATGCTATTTCAATAGAAATAAATACTTTTCAATCTGGCTAAGACTTCTAATTGGCAGTTAGTGAAGAAAGAGCACAGTAATGCAAATTTATTTACTTCTAAATTAGTTTGGGATATAAAAATGTTGAGTTTTGCATTTGTTCAAAAATGCTTCTTACCTTTGCCATCTATATGTTTATTTAGGCACATTTTAAGCCCTTGGATTTCAAAATAATTTACAGTCTCCTTCCATCCCCAAAACATGAAACAATAGTCTACTATATTATATTAAGAAAGAATGACAAACAAAAATTATTTAATGAAAATAATGTGATGCTATGTACACAGTTGATGGTCCAGTTCAGATGTAGTATATCAAAAAATTCTTTTAACAAGTCTTCTTGGCAGCGCATATGTTGATGTATGCTATCAGTTGCTCTCACTTGGCATTCTCCTGCCACTGGACCAACTAAATCAGACAGTCTGTAATTAATTTAGCAGTACTTTTAAATTGCAATACCTAGCTTGGTTCTATGATGATGATGATATTTTACACTTGTATGCTGTCCAACTTTCAATGTGTCTGGCTGGAGAACAGCAGCAAGTAATCCTGATTTTGCTATATTTTATATTAAGTAGAACACCTCAACTCTCTAAATAGCTCACATTGATCCTTCAAAATGTTGTAGAACGTTAAAAAATTGTAAAACTTGCAAAATCTGTCAGTTCTTATATAAAATCTTACAAGATTTCAGGCAAGAATACATTAGACCTAATTAGATTTCAGCCATTTGAATATTTTTGCTACAATCTGAAAAAATAGAGGTTCTTGCAGTTTATTTAGTATCCCACTGGCAGAAAGAGCTAAACGAGTGATTAGACAATAGGTTTGCTAATTTCTAACAATTAAGATGTATAGCTACTTAAGCATAAGCTAAACCAGGGCCTTTAACCTACAGTTCAGGATCTACAAACTATTAACAAATTTGTAATTAATAGAGTATGTTGATAAGATTCAGTTTTCTATTTAATAATTTTCAGCTGGTCCTTAATGGAGTTGAGGTGCTTTGTCAAACATAGCATTTTTTATCCCTACAGCCCAAGATATGTGATACAATCATTTAAAAACAAAACATTGAAAACCAGAGATACTGAACCTCAGCCATTAAGTAGCAGAAAACATTGTAGAGTAAAAATGTTTAGCTTCTCACTTCATTGGAGTAAAAGTTTTAGTTTTAGCAATCGTTAAAAAAAACTGCATACTATTCCAACTTAACATGCCCTTGGTACTTTTCAAAGTAGCACTTCATAATTTTTTTATTAATATTATAAGAAAGTGGGAGGGAAGAGATTTGTGATGTCAAATTTCTTAGATCAAATCAATTCAGATGTTGGAGCATTGATATTACCTGCACTGAGTAGCATCCCTTCACTCAAACAACAATATGCATTGATTAGAATATGTCACACTACAAGTACTTATCATTCTATTTCATTTACTTCCTCTTTTATAAAGTATAGAAATAACTGCTATCAAGTGTAGGAAACTACTTTGTCAGTTATCTTAATCTATATAAGTGAGCAAGTCTGCTCAGTAATCATCATTGAGCCTAAGGAAAACCCCTCCATTCTCTTATTATTCTGAGGAGGGGGATTAAGGGTATACAACTTACAACATTTACAACAACTCAACTTATGGGCACAGTTGGGACCAAAATTTCTGTCCTTAAGTTCATGCAATCACAATTTTATTATCATTGTTACCATCATCATTAAACAAATCATGCTATCATTAAGCTTCCTCAATTGACTTTGCTTGTCAGAAACTGGCTGGGAAGGTCACAAATCATGATCAAGTGAATCCAAGATGCTGCAACCATCATAAATGTGAGCCATTTGCCAAGTACTCAAATGGTAATTTATGGTGGTGAGATGGTCATAATTTTGAGAATAAGACATAAGTCACTTCTTCCAAGATTATTGTATCTTTGAACTATCATTAAACAATTGTAAGTCAAGAACTGCCTGTAGTTTCACAAGTTGCAGTTGATATGCTGTGTTAAACTAAGATAGATCTAAGGGGCATAATAAGAATGGAATTAATTTGAATAGAACTGGAATGGAATGGAATAGAATTTTTGTTTTTTCCCAAATTGCGAAATTTCCTGATGTACACACAAAAGGAAACTTAGTATTTACATAAGAAAATAAGAGTGCCCAAATTATATTAAGAAATGAAAAGTCGTGTTTCAGTATCTACAGAAGATCAAACTGACAGTAGCCCAGTTCCAATTCTGCGAAGGAACTGCAACACAGTCATAGAAAATTTACACTAAATACTTAATCTGTTAAATGGAAATAACTGTTATGTCAACTTGTAATTATAATTGGACTGTAAAGCACTTGCCAAGTTTAAAATCCTAAATCATGGTAAATCCTAAATATGGCTGTAATGTATGTTTGAGGTCTTTTTTGTCCTGTAACAAACATTTCACTTCTATCTTGCTTCTTTCAGTGGTGGCACTCCTAGTACCCGAATAACACCAGAATTCTCTAAATGGGCAAGTGATGGTAAGTATAAGATGTAGCAGGCTGCTTGTTAGCCTACTAGGTGCGTAGAGACTGAAAGTGAATATTTTAGAGTGTATTTTTGGGAGGTCATATTATGACATTCAATTTTCCTTTATATACAGTATAATTCAGTGTTCTTAATCCATACATTTTGGGAGATAGTGATAAATGTATTAGAACAACCAGATCTTAAAATCATGGAGTCAGCTTGAAGGGATATTTATCATTCATATTCTGCCTTCATTCAGCATCAGATAAAGACCTTTCAATATGCTAAATTTTGATCTATTTAATCCATTTTTTAAAATTTGGCTGGCCTGCTTTTATTTTACTTGCCTTTTTAAATGTATCTTTTTCTAATTTCTATTGGCTGCTTAGGAATTATTTACTCTTCTAAAGCAGAGGTTTTCAACCTTTTTCCAGCTGTGTACCCCAAAACATGTCATTGCTACATGGTAAACCCCATTCCCACAAATTCAACTAATTATTAATTGACAATTCATATACTGTATATTACTATTTCCAAATTTTTCTTGACCTGTCTGCAGACCCCTGGCAACTTGACACGGACCCCAAGGGGTCCACAGACCACAGATTGAAAACCTGTTCTAAAGAGCAGGTTGCAGATTTTTGACAGAATCGTTTCAGAATTAAAGTATGTCTATTTAATAGTGTAAACTATGGAACCCAAAACAATGCTTTTTTTATTCTTGTAAGCTTGAACAAAATAACGTACATGCATGAAGTCTGAATGGAGAAAGTATTAGTCGAAATCCAGTTCTCTTTCTCTGATGTTGGTTGGTTTGTATATCGCTGAAAAAATAATGTTAATAAAAAGTAAAGTTGACAGATTTGATTTTTTTTTTGTCTGCTAGTCCAGTCAGCATATACTGATAGAAAAACATGTTCCATAGTACCTTTTTTTTTAGGATAGAATAAGAATAATTAAACCTGTGATCTCCAGGTATTTTTCAGCTCTCCAACCACAGCCATTATGGTCAATAGCAAAAGCTGGAAGTCCAAGGATTCTTAAGTTTACCAGCTTGTCTCATTCTGGAATTCAGGAGATTTAAAATTAGGCACTCAACTTCATTACTAATTGTGTGATTGGCATTCTTGTGAGTTTATTTAAATTTTTAGAGGGAAATTTTTACTCATGCTGTGGTCTGATCTGTATTTGAATAAACTTTATACATTGATTGAGTTCTTCTCCCTCTTTAGAAATGCCATCAACAAGTAACGGGGAGAGTAGTAAACAAGAATCTGCTCAAAAGACTTGCAAGAATAGTGACATAGAGAAGTAAGTATGTATTGTCTATGTATATATTTGATGGTAAAAGGTGCAACATTATAGAAGATGCCTTGCAGTTTATCACTATCCAAAACTCAGGAATTTTTTTTTTCCGAGTGAAACTATACAGCTTTTTAAAGCTGGCACTCTCATAACTGAAAATCAAAGGGTTTCTTTCGTATCCTTTTGAAGTTTTTTTTAGCCTTTATAGGAATTCCATATCTGTAGAAAGATAAAAATCCATTTTGGTATATTGGCTCTAAAAGATGATTTTATGTTTCATTTCTAGATCCTCAGTGTAGTTTCTGAGGCTTTAGAGGGATGATAGCAAATCTTATCCTTCTGTTAAATTCTCTATAGAATCAAAAAGCTGCCCTTTTCTTTTCCCCTGGGATGTGTTATTTTTCAAAAGACTTACTCGTTATGCCCTTTCTCTAGAATAGAATTAGATTATTTTAACCTTCATTTCCACTGGGAATGAGTAACATGAGACAGATCATTTTGCTCTACAAAGAGTGGTGACAAATCAAAAGAGGGGTTCAGAGCAATGCACAATACTGTCCCATCTTCTTGCAGTCAGGCAGGGCCACATACAATGTTATTTAAGCTTATTTCTTGTGAGTTCTGTGTATAATATAGATTACATTGAAATCTACAACATAGAAATCCTTAAAAGACTAGATTGCTCATTAAGTGACATGTGGGTGCAAGAGGCCATTTTAGCTGTGCATACTATAAGATGTGACCAAGTTCACACAAATAAGCCATTTTTAAAAACATACTCCTCTGAAGGAAGAAAAATATCATGGCAAATGTATGTAAAGTCTTTTGAGACTATATCATGCACTGATACATTGTTTGTAGCGATGATATGCGTTATCTGGATAGTTCTAAGAATTGAGAAGATTACTATAGGATAATCTGGTATATATATATGCACATTTTAATCATGAAAATGCATATTGGAATGCCTTTGTACAAACACAACATTCTGCAGCAAGCTAGTAAATACTCTCTTTTATGTTGGGCAAATATGCATATAGTTTTTTACACTTTGAGTATTGTACTGAACTTTGAGTGGTGTGTAAGGGTCACACTCCAAAATCAAAGGGGTTAATTAATGTTAATATTCAATAATTTCCTCTGTAAAATAGATTGCTTTCCCATCCTTTTCTAACATTCCTACCTACAAAATAGATTTTTTATTCTAATAAAAGCATTCTAATTCTCCCACTCAAAATACAGGGTTTTTTTAATTTACAACTGAAGTGTTATGACAAGAATGGGAAAATATACACCTCATTGATTCATTATAGCTGTTTCAGTGCCAGAAATAACTCCAAATTACAGAAACTTTAGCCTTTCTCTGGTGGACTGACTAGTTACAGAATAAGGATTTAAAGTTTGAGGACAAGAAATCACAAAAACAGAAGAACAGTTGAAAGAAGACTGAAGTAGAAAGAAAAATGGAGGGAAATAAATACAGAATGAATGTAAGAGATGGCATGGAGTTCAGGAAAAAAGATAGTGGAAAAAATTAGGTAATTGTTGCTAAGTGCTAGAAATAGGATGGTGTGTAGATTTTACTAAAAGCTGCTGATTTATCTGAAGACAAGAAAAATGGTACACATTGAAAACAGCTGGAGCAATAGCACTTTGGAGCAGGAAATAAAACACAGACACACACATATTTGCCTTGTGCTATCTTGTCTTGGAGACAACTTGTGGAGGTAGAGAGATTGATAACGCTTGCTAGAGCCAGTTCTTCCCTAAGGATTTTGGTTTAGGTGGTGTCATACTTAACGCAAGTTCTTGGTAGTAGTTTCTATGAACAGCTGCGGAGAGCAGGGGGAATTTGTATTATTCCGCAATTTAAATATTTCCCTTTAAGTATCAATGAGAGAAAGAAAGATAATTCTAAGGAATTACTGGCACAGTGCAGCTTTTCAGCTGTGCCAACTTAGTGTGTGTGCTCCTTACTGCAAGGAAGAGCAGGAAGTTAAAGTGAGTTGTTATTTACCTCCACAATTGAGGTTCAAGTTAGCTAAAACTTCAGGGACACTCAGATTTGAGGCAGTATGCACTGTTTCTGCTTTTTAGGAGTACATGGGGTTTAGGGGACACAGACGAGCATTTGAGGTGGGTGGCATATGGTCAGTTTATGGACCTCTGATGAAAGCAAAGGAATTTAGTTTTAATCTTGTCCAGCAGTCTGTTGGTTTCATTGGTTAGGAACTCTCCGCGGTTGTCAGTCTTCTTAAATCTTAGCCTTTAAAATTGAAAAACACTTGTCCAGATGATGAATTGGTAGCATCACCTTGATCACATTACCTAAGTGCTTCATTCGGAGCTGCCTAGAGGAGCCTAAACTTTTTCTAAGTGATGCATACGATAATTCTGTCCTGTGAAATATAGACTTGGTCCTTCTTTGTGACAAACTCTGATCTCTCATGGAACATTAAAAAACCTTTGACTTTCAGAGACCAAAATTAAACTTGGACAGTCAACCTCTGTAACCTTTCAGAAAAAGTAAAAGCCAATTACCATTTCTTGCACTTGACAGCAGTTCTTTCATAAGGTATCCCTTCTGGAAATAGGTTTCTGCCATTAGTTAGAGGGTCTTAACTCCATTGGGAGCAGAAAATAGTAGTTAGAAGCAACGATTCTAGCTGTTTTATCCTACTTTGTCCAGAATTTGTGTGTGATACATTGTTGATACTGTGATAGTTAAACAGAATGCTTTGTGTGAAGAGGTGGGTTCTGTTAACTTAATTGAAAACCAGGATAAGACCTTGGGGCCTGACAAAAAAGGTGGTGTTTTTTTTATTTCTACTGTCTAGCTGCTTCCACCTGCACTGCCAAGCCATGATATATGGCGACCCAGCCCAGCTAGCTAAATTGATTCATCTCTAGTTCCTCGCTCTTAATCTGGAGCTAAATTGGTTTCATTTTTCTTCCTTTGGATGGTGCTTGTGGCGGGTTCTGTATGGCAACACTTCCTCCTGTTCATAACTTTAATTTTTGCTTTTAAATCTGGACATTATTGATTATTGTGTTAAGCCCCATATAATGTCTGATTAGCATTTTAAAAAGTGTTTAGAAGCACATGGTTTATCACTTGTGTCAGCTGGGTTGCCCACTTAGAACAATGGTTAATGGAGTTAGCAGTGATTCTCTTTATTGATCCTACTTTTATAAGAATGACATTCATTTTCTTTCCAAAACAAAGTCTTGGTATGGAGAGTATCTTTTTAATTAGCTAATACAATACAGTAAACTGCCCTTCCTCTGATGCAAAACTAATGTACTTGGGTTGAAAGTTAATGGAATATGTGCTGTAGGCTTCTTGGAGCTAAATCTCTGGCATGTTAAACAACTTGCCTCAGTAAGAGATAAATTTGCTGGTTGTTCCCTTGAGTATAATCTTGGATCTGCTTTTTGTTTAACTAGCTTCTATCTCAATCCAACTTCCTCAATTGCTGCTTGAATTTGGTATAATAATTGTTATCAACCCAATTTATTTGTTATTTTACAAGAGCTGTGATACTCTGAGAGGATCAATTTTTAAAAAGAGGTTTTTTTAAAAAATTATTGCATAAATTATTCCTTCACTTTTAAATCTGTTACTTTTAGATTTCTTTTTAAAGGAAATTTATTAAAATTCAATACTATTAGAAGATAGTGTGTAGAATAGACAGTTTAGATAAAGCCTGTCATGTTTCTAAATATATAATTTTATTAATTATAAATTATTGTAATAGAACTAAGACAAACTAAAGGTGGGAAAAAATAAAATGTGTAGAAAAGAGGAAAAGAATGTAATGAAGAAAAAATATGTAAGTAAGTGACTTCCAATCTTCATCATAAGTACAAACAAATTTATACCCCCTAAGGTTACAAAAAGATAATCATCCCATCTCTTATCTATAAGCAAATCTTTAAAGCATAAACTTTTCAATACTGATATTATCATAAAGTCCATAAAGGGTTAGCAGAACTTTACAAAAGGAATCTAATTTTAATTTTGATGAAATAAACCAAATTTATATTCCTTCCTTTGCCTTAATCTTTAATTCAACCAAATATTATTATAGGATTTTAATTCTCTTCAATGTTTCTTTATCCCCTTTCTTCAAGGCTTTAACAAATTTCTTTTGAAAATCCAATAGGAAAACATTTTCCAGGTCATTCTCTTATTATTTGTATTTCCATTTTAATTTTTAAACTTTAGCCAGTTTCTTTTGTATATCCAGTAAAGTGTCTTTTTCCAAATCATTCTTTTGATCTGTCAATTGTAGTTTTCCTTTTGATAATTTAAAAATAAAAATGTTTTCACATCTGTTACTCCATCATTAGTATTTTTAAACATTATTGATAGAAGCAGGCATTATTATTGATAGTGTTGATACTGTTGATACTTACTAATATCTGGCTCCATTTTTCACAGATCTCCTTTAATGTTTCTGATGTTACAACATTTTGTGTCATTTTGTAGAAAGTATTAAGTGACATGAAGAACAGGCTTGTTTTTTCCCCTCCTTCTGTTTAGAATCTTTAGTCCTTTCTAATGCCCAGTTCCTTAAATCATAAATAACTTACTTTTGTTATGACTTACAATAGCCAGGATAGCCAAAATAAATCTGTTTTCCATAAGGTCATTTGTTTTTTATAAATTCCAGAATCTTATAATAAATGTCAATGTTCCAAACCTCTCTGAATTCTTAACTCATTTATAATTTTCTCAGAGCAAAGTCTTGTATAGGTTTTTGCCATTTATTTCAAATTCCTTGTTGCCAGCAAGGTGGCTTATCCATTTGTCCCAGTGATCAAATCCAGAGAAAACCACTGTCCTGCTGTCTCCCCATGAGAAGCAGCTGTCCAGAGCCCATGTAGACAATCTCCTGTCATCCTCTTACATGGAGCGATTCCACAGGACTGGTGTACTTTCCGATTCCTTGGCCTTTACCACAGTCATTGGCTTCACTTTTGCCAAGATGTCTTCAGTTTGCCCAACTCATCCATAAGCATTCAAAGCCTGTCAAGATTTGACCTTAGTTGTGATCTTTTCTGAAGTTCTTACTCTTTTGTTAATCTCTTCCAGCATTATTGGAAGGGGAAAGAATAAGTATTTTTAAAATTGAATTGTTTTTGTTTCATCTGATACTCGAGAGTTTACAGTTTCTGGTTTAGCCTCTTATTCTGCCATTGGAAACAATTCGTGTCAGGGAAAATTCTTGTCCCTTTTTATTACAATTTTAAAATTCGATAAAGACTTATTATAATATTTACTTCTGTCCATTTTCTATACTTGTCTCCCATATAGGATGGCTCTTTAATCATAGGGCTTTTTTCTGCATTATTGCTCCCTAAACCTTGGCAGTGGGTGCAGCTAGACTGTTCCACCTGTGTGCAGACAGCAAACGTGATAACGCTTCAATTTCCCCTGCGAAGATGCTTGCCACATAGCCCAATGCCATCTTGAAATCAAGGCTTTGCAGGGTTAAGAAGCTAGCCTCTTAATTCACAGTGCCAATGTTCAATTTTGCTTTCTGCCACCAAACTAGATTGCAGGCCAAGGAAAGAGTCTGGGTTAGTGCCCCACTGGGTCATCTCCCATTTGTTTTCCTCAATTTTGTGTTGTCATAAATTCATTCCAGCCCGTTGTGCTTGATCAGTTTATCTCTGTTGGGGCAGAGAGCCCTGCTAGCATGATATATGACATGAAACATTGTAGCCAGCCTCTCCATGAATCACTCCAGCTGTTTGTTGTCAGCATGAAAAGCAAACAGGCCCAGGCTGCCTAGTGTTGACTAGGATGAGCTCAGGATGGGAAGAGACATGACGTATGAATGTTTATTTAATAATTCTCTAATATTTCCAGCGGAGTGTGGCCGTGGCTTCTGAGGTTGAGGGGGAAAGGGGGTGGTTGAAAGGGAAACTCTAATCTGCTAGGGTGGGTCATAAATCAGGCAGACAAGATCATTAATCAGGAGTGGAGCCAAATGTAGAGGGAGGTGGGACTGGCTGCCATTCCCAGGAGCAAAGGGGTACACTCTTCTTTTCCATAAAACAAATCTCATTTGGGATGCAGCTCCAGCTGTGCCGCTTACATAAGAGCAAAGCCAAGGCGCTGGGCCAGTTAAGCAAGCATGTGCGCTACCTTTGTCATAAGCCTTAGCAATTTGAGTTCACCAAGCATTAAATCCCTTTATAATTATCTTCTTTATATAACTCTTCATGCTTCTCATGGTTGATTGGGCAAGATGCTTGTTTGGTTTAGAAAAGGGTTTTATAAGAGTGAGGTCAATGTGTATCTGCAGATGCACATGAAAAAACTTTTTAAGTTTCCCAAATTCACTCCGAAAAGGTGAGGCATAGTCTGATGATCTGTTCAGATGCATAATAAAGGGTTTTGGGCTTCAAAAGTGAAAGTAACCTTTCTTTTTAAAATCTATATACTATGAAAATTCTTGAGCCTGTAACCTTTAACTGAGAAAAATGGTGACTATAGGGCAAAACATTTTCAATCAAGATACCTCAAATGGGCTAACTTACAGAATGCATCCATCTAAGACCGATGTCTCCCATGACATTGAAAATTGGCAAATTTTATAAAGCATTTTATGACATAATACAAAATGTTATGCTAAACAGTGCTACGTGGGCTACTTTCAAAGCAGATATATCTCTGAATATTTCCCTAAATTTTTAAGAACTTTTCTGGTACCTAAGAAACTCTATCATTGTTGAAGGCATTGAGGAATCTGGTAAGAAAATATCTGAAACGGTGATCCAACAGCTCATGGGTTGTCTGGTTTGATTTAAAAATTAGTTTTCATTTCTTGCTTTTAAGAATATGGAAACAATGTTCAATGTTAATCCAGGTTTTATCTGCTAGATAAAGGGTTTTTCAAACTGTGTTGAAAACTGAGAACTCAATGGGGATCCTTGAGAAACTGAATGCAACAAGAAAGAGTTCACTCAGCACAGCCTATTTTCTGGGTCTATAGATTTCTTCTTGAACATGGATTCTGGCAATCTGTTTTTAAGCTATCAAGTTCCATGGCCTGAAAATTGAAAATCCTTGTGCTAGAAGCTTGTAAAAGGTTAAGCTATTCTAATATGATTTTTATTTTCACCATATTTCTTCCTTCTGGTAAGGGGTAGCATTCAGATTTCAACAGAAGCCTCTTCTTATTTATTCCAAGGTTAAAAATAAACTGGTGAGAAAGCCTAAAAAATTCTTTTTCATACAGCTTTTTGTTTCCTCCTTTGTTAAAAAGGAGATATAAAATACAAGGTTAGAAGCTGCACTTCATACAAGATGGCCATTTCCATGCAATTTTCCATTCCATTGTACGTAATCTTCATTGACAGCAAAGAAAACCAGTTACCATGCGGGAATGAATTTATCTGACTAATCCTTTTTCAGACATATGAATCAGTATATTCAGATAATGGATAAGGTCATATACCATAACAGAGGACAGCATTTTGAGAATAATTATTAATCCAATTCTTCAAAAGTAGGAGAGTTTGTTGTGTTAAACGTTTAACCAATTTTTAGAATAAGATATATGGAAACAAAAAAAGTCACATCAACTAATCGTTCACAACTTAATAAAATAATTTTACTACAAAGGCTTAGTAAGATAGAAGAGAAAATCTCAGCAGTAGGAGTACAAAACTGCTTAAGAATTATAATTATCAAGAAATGTTTGACAATTAATATACCAAAGTATAGAAAAACCAGGCCACATGCTAAAAATACAATTTAAATGATAACAAAAATGTGGATGTTTACAATTGAAGGATCCCTCTTGCCCTGTTACATATTTGACTGCAAAGTATAAGCTTCAGTCATTCACATTAATCAAGGTATGCATACATTACTTTGTTTGGAGCAACTGTTATAGCAACTAGTTCACACATTTTCAGTTTTTTAATATTAAGGAAGGTTCAGTGAATTCTGATTTATGCTTCTAATCAGATTGAAATCTAGTACATGATTTGGGTTCCTCTAAATTCAAATAATAAGTCGGTCAATCTCCATCCCTCCCCCCCTCCATTTTTGCAGTGCTGTATAAACACAAGACATTGTAGGCAACCCCAAAGTAAACCAATTTTTATAAAAAAGTGTTTTTGGAAACTAGAGAAAATAAAATAGGAGAGTAAAACTTCTTTTAATCCAAGTTGTAAGATAATTTGTATGTTCTGTGCTCTCCAGTTTTTGGGAGATTTAATTCTAAGCCTCAAAAATAGATGTTCAGGAGCTAATTGTACATTGACACCTGATACTGTTTTGTAGGAATTACTGTATATGGTTTCATAATTGCTTTAATATACATTCCACTGATACTGAAAACCTGTGTCAAGACTCCTGTTTAACATTTACAAAATCTGTGGCTAGAATGACAAAATGTGTGCCTTAAATTGAATTTGACTCATGATAACCTCATGGACATAGAGCAATAGTACTTAGGCTTATAAACTACTTCGCAATGCTTTACATCACCTTCTGAGTGGTTTACAGAGTCAGCATATTTTCCCCCAGCAATCTGGGTTCTCATTTTACCAACCTCAGAAGGCTGAGTCAACCTTGAGCTGGTGAGAATCGAACTCCTGGCTGTGGGTTATCTTGCAATACTGATTCTAACCACTATACCATCACAGCTTTTCTATTGGCAACAATTGTAGAAATGGATTGCCAGTGCTTTTTTCAGTGTGTCTTTTTGTTTTACTTGCCAGTCTAGATTGCAGCCCTGAGGTTTCATGGTACTTTCAGATCCAAGTATGACCTAGTTTTTGACTTGATTTAGTTTTTTCAAAATTAGCCAAGGTTGCCTAGATCCTACCATCTATAAAAAGTGGTAAGAGTTGCATATGGTTACAGATAAAGAAATTGGTATAAGTGTACTAGAAACAAACACCATTTTATTTCCTCAATTTAATGGATTTGATTTATGTTTTATTTTTATTTTACTATAATACAAGCAAAAATACAAAAGTATTTTCTCTTGCGGTAATAAATTTAGCATTTTATTATCCTTTTAGGAATATTTTGCTTAATCAGAAAAGTCCCTTTTTATTGTTTTTAATTATGGGGAAATTAATTTGGTTGTCTTTGGTTCTCCCTCTTCTCCCACAGTAGACATATCAGACTCCTCAGAAGGGGAATATAGTTGAGTATCTTTCTATTCCCTTTCTAGGATATTTCAAATTTTCAACAGTGCTGTTAACTTTAATTTGTAAAGTTGTTCCTTACAAGTGAAAAATCAATGGGAGTTTCTTACAGTGTGAAATTCAACTTTCAGTCTTGAGCTTATGGAGTGAGTAAGACATCTTAGAAGAAGAAGAAAAATCAGTCTCTGCAGTGCTCAGCTGGGCTACATCAAAATGAAGCCAGTGCTGATAAGAATGTTTCAATCAAATAAATTATTATTCTCTATGAAATACTGGAGCTAGTCGCTAAGGGAGAGAAACCAGGACTTAAAAATACTAATTCCCCCTGAAGAATTTGAGAAACTGAACTATGTCTGTACAGGAGCAAAGTGTGATTTTAAGTTAATAAGCAAATAGCCTAGCTAGCCAAATAGTTTTCTCAAAATGTAAATGTGGCATATGGCAGCAAGAATGTGCATAATTTGGAAGAGCTACATCATAGCTCTTTACATCTGACGTTAATCAACAGCATCTGAGGCTGTAATTGTACATGGTCATAAAGGAGCTAAGAGAAATGAATCTCCTGTGTTTTACATCGCAGTAATATTTTAAAGTCACTATCACTTGGTTTTGGAATTGAGGTTAAATCAATTTAGTGTCATAAATGGCCTTATTCTACTTATCATCAAAGTCTCTAATTTGTTATTTTTTTCTAATTCTAATTTACTGTTTTGTTCAAATCTAGACAAACTGATTGTTTAAACCAGTGGTCGCCAACTGATGTTCCACGGACCAGTGGTAGTCCATGGAACAATTTTGGTCTGCAGAAAAATCTTGACATTATTTGCACTTTTTATGTATGGTTGTATGGTTCCTCCTCCTGAGGATGGCAGAGATAGCGAGGCACACGTCTGGAGCGAAGTCGGCTGGGCTGCGCCACTCTGGTGCTCAGAATTTGCTCTCTTTTAATTACAGCTGACCGGCGCTATTAAAAGCGCTTCCGAAAGCACCTATCAGCTGTCGTGCGAATTCTGAGCCCCAGAACTTGCAGCCCAACAGACTTCGCTCCAGGGGTGACTTCTTCATGAGAAGTCGCGTTCTTTCATTAGAAATCACTTTCTTTCAACGTGGAGCATTGAAAGGGAAGGGGCAGCGCAAAGGCAGAGGCGCTGGTGGAAAGAGATGGCGACGGGAGGGGTTGAGGTGGTAGCCACGAGCAGGGAGGATGGGGTCGAGCATTATTTGGGGCTGAGGACGGGAGAAAGGGGCTCTGGGGACAGCTCGCGCTCCATTCGCTCCTTTCTCCACAGGAACTAATCACCACCATGCCTACTTCTGAGCCCCCCAAAAGCAGGCGGGAAACAGTCTATTCCTCCTCTGCTAGTTCTGACAACGATGGAGCCGGCAAGTCTACTTTCTCCCTGATCTCTGACAGTTTCCAACCAGAATTGTCAGATTTCTACCATGAGGGAGAGGAGGAAACAATAACAACAGCAACTAGCAGGAGATCGAGCATCCCTCAGAAGATGAAACACCACTATAGTCTGGAACAGATTAGGGATACAAATAAACAAAGTCATTCACCTGCTCATACTAATCTTTCACCATGGAAAGAATGGTTTCTTTGCAAAAAGAGAGAACTATGCCCTCGCTTACAAACAAAAGTTTTGAAGGAAATGAATCAGCAAATGGAGGAAACAAAAGAAAAACAAGAACGAGAAAGAAAAGAAAGACAATGTAGGCTCAAGAAAGAAATGAGAGAAAAGCAAATAAAAATTTGAGGAAATACAATCAAAGGAAAAAGCAAAAGAAATGTATAAGGAATGTCTGAAGAAAAAGTACACTGAAGATCTTCAAAAAAAGAAGAAAAAGAAAAGGATGCTACGGGAAGCTGAATTATAGGAGAAGAAAGAAAAATCGGAAAAAATGTTCAAAGAATGGCTTTGTTTCTAAAAACAATCCCCGCCCAGCTTCTGCTGGCTATGCCTATGTCAGTGGGAAATTTGCAACATACCCAAATGGAAATGCCTATCCTGCTACAGCCTTTTACAACCCCATACCTTGGAAACCAATCTCTGTGCTTCCTTCTAAGGAAAAGAAGTTTGTTTTAGTGACGAAAAATTAAGAGACCTCTATCCAGTCACACCCATAGATCTTTATCAGTGCTTTTTCAGAAACCCAGGAGTAATATTTATCCTGGATCATTAAACAGACTTCAGAAATAGCATAGGCATTTTGTAAATAATATTAGTGAAGTTTAAAGTGTTTATGTTAGATGTAACATGTAAGCATCTATGGTTATTTGGCTTTTTATATTTTTTCATTTTTTATTGTTAAAATAGAGCAGCTGGTTGAGAATAATTGATAATATTTTCATTTTATATAGGATCTCTTGTGAGCCCATAATTTTGTGTTAAAAGTGTTATATTTACAAATGCAACTTCTATTGCTTTTTGTGCTTTTTTGAGGTAGCTAATGTTACAAGATCACCACAATACACTTGAAAAAGAAAACTAAGTTGTGACTGCAAGCTAAAACTAAGGTTTTGGATTCTGATCCATTTGAGCATATAAAGTCAATTAACTGAATTAAGTTTTATCTAACCATGCTTGTTAATTTATTGGCTTGTGAAATGCATCCCTTTAATATGAAATAATCAATATGTGCTATATTTGTAGTATATTTTCTCCCCTTAGTTTTTCTGATAATATTTGTTTATGGTAGCTAAATGTATAAATAATAGAGTATTTATTTTAAATCTTAAGCTAGCAGAAGGAATAGAATTTTATACACTATATTGTGCACCTGCCAGTAAATACAATTTGTAATTTATAAATAGTTTTGTTTTATGTTTTAAAAGAAATTGTTTAAGGAATAAAACAAATTGTAAAAAGAAAAAAAATTGCATACCTGACAGATATTTTTTCACTGTTAAATGAACTAAACATATCCTTGCAAGGACAACTTAAGGATCTGTTCACACTATAAGGTAAAATGGATGCTTTCCAAAAGAAAACATTACTGTGGCAAACGGGTTGGCTGAAGAGGATCTGCAAGTGTTTTCAAATTTTGATGAATATATGAAAGAAAAGGATGTCAACTGGCAGATGGTAGCCATTGTTCAACAGCATGTACAATCACTTACACAATCGTTTGGTGGTTATTACCCAAAGACAGAAGATCCCAGACATGGCAATATGTGGATAATAGATCCATTTGCAGCAATAATTGAAAATAGCAATTTAAGCATGAATGAAAAAGAAAGCTTCATTGATCTATCATCCGAAGACAATCTTAAAGCTAAATTCCAGTCATCTATATCATAGGTTTTCAAACTGTGATCTGTGGACCCCTTGGAGTCCATGGCAAGTTGTCGGGATTTGCAGACAGGTCAAGAAAAATTTGGAAAAAGTAATAATACATGAATTGTTGATTAGTAATTAGTTAAATTTGTGGGAATGAGGTCTGCCATGTAGCAACGACATGTTTTGGGGTCCACAGCTTGAAAAAGTTTGAAAACTTTGATCTGTATCAAGACCTCATTTTTGGCTCTCCATAAAAAGTGAATATCCATTGCTGAGTGAAAAAGCAATGAAGATTTTGATTCAATTTCCAACAACATATTTGTGCAAAAAGGCATTTTCATCTGTCACAGCAATTAAAGCTCGATACCAATCTCATCTTGAAATGAAAACAGCTCTCCATCTTGTAGTAACGTCATTGGAGCCAAAAATCCATAAACTTATTTCAAACAAGCAGGAACAAACATCACACTAAAAATGTGTAATACTTAAATACGCTTTAATTCTTTTGTAATAATTAAACTAACTTTAATAATTTTGTTACAATTAAACAACTTTAAAAGATTTTGTTATAATTAAATAGGCATTTACAATTTTGTTATATTAAAAAGTTGCCTTTTATTTTAATAAAATGGAAGTTCTCTGATCATTATTTTACAAATGTATTTATCTTTTTTTAAAAATCATATTAGTGGTCCACGAAATTTAGAATTATGAATTTTGTGGTCCCTGAGGTTTGAAAGGTTGGCAACCTTTCTATAGTTTAACCAAGTTTAACCAAGTAATAGTTTCAGAAAATATGGTGCAATCTTTGTTTTTTCAGCCAAACGTTTAAATGAAAAAGTTTTGATTTGGACAGATTCCAATTAAGCCTTAATTGAAAAGGGAATTAGAAACGTCTGTTCCCTTCTCATTTACCATGCTTAGATAATGAGTGAAGACATGAAATGCACAAACATATGCCCCATAGCAATAAATTATAAGTCAAAGCTATTGCCAAACTGAGTTGGGCAGTAGAATGAATGAATGTTGTTTTATCTGTCTAAATACTTAACTGCAGAAACATATTAGTATTATTCCAACCCAAACATGTATAGAGATAACTTGAATTAAGAACCAGACTAGCTCATTGTAGTTAGAATCCTTAGGAATCCATGTCCTTGACATATTTTATCCTCTGAAAGAAGTAGTAAAGGATGCAAGTATGATAAGAGTTTCTTAATGTAGGACACATTTTTTGTTCATGTATCTTTGGGGGAAATGGACATGGAAGTAAACAAAAAAGTAGAATAATTGCAAGAAAAGTCCAGTCTGGTATGAAAAAATATTAAAAGACAGGTTCATCTCCCAACAAACTAAACGGGGGAAGCAGACATATAGAAAAAAAGATATGGAAACTACTTAAAACAGAATGAAAACAATTGTTACAGAGTGCCATTAAAGTGCATAAAATTACTTTCATGAGAGATATGAACAAAATGGTTTGGTGAATAGTAAATTGAAGGAAATTGTAGGTGAATAAAGAATATGAAAGAATCATGACTGGAAAAAATGAAGATGAGAAAAAATACATTGTACACTACACATAGAAAAAAGGTGGTTGAAAAGAATGTAGCCAAAGACAATAGGGCTAAGATTAAGAGGCAGAGATTTTTATGAAAATAAATATATATTTTGGAAGTGGATGAAGAGAGATAAACAAGGATGTTCTTGCAGAGTGAATAGAATTTAAAGTAAAAGTGATGAACTGATATGGAAGGAAGTTGAAGTGATGGAAGCTAGAAGAAGCATTATAGAGATTTTATGAGAAATATAGCAATTGAGTGGAAGAGTAGAATATTGAGGAATGCGATAAATGCTACCGTATTTCCCCAAAAACAGGACGCTGTCTTATATTAATTTTTGCTTCCAAAGGAGCGCTAGGTCTTATTTTCGGGGAGTGCATTACTTTGGGGGAAACACGGTAGATCCCCCACCCCCAAATAACACCCTCCCCGGCGGCTCCTTACCTGATTGAGCGGGGTGCAGAAAAATGGAGTGGGCTGAAAACTGCAGTGCTCCAAATTCACGCGCTT
>JANHFO010005205.1:400424-418941 GCA_032468095.1 Pareas carinatus
ATACCATGGTCGATGGTATCAAAAGCCACTGAGAGGTCTAACAGGACCAGGATAGAGGAACAACCCCTATCCCGGGCTCTCCAGAGATCATCCACCAACGTGACCAATGCCGTCTCCGTGCTGTACCCAGGCCTGAAGCCGAACTGGAGCGGATCCATAAGAAGAAGATGTCTCCCATGATGATTGCTTGTAAAAAAGATGGAAAAATTTAGAGATGCAGTGCTTTGTGTGTTTCCTCTGGTGTTTACCCGCTATTGTATCATCCAAATTCAAATAGTGTTTAATGTATGCAGCAAGCCAACTTGAAAACCACAATAGTGATTCAAATAAATTTCTTTAGTACCACTGATAATAAAAAACCCTTACCATTCCTATTTAATTTTGCCTCTTCTTTCTTTCTTAATTGTGGCCTCTGAATCACAAATATAGCTGAATGCACAACTGCTTTAAAAATTTCAAAATTTTTATGAGAATCTGACTCAGATGTTTTGTGTTTTCAGGCAAGATTCGTGTCATCATCCAGGAGTTCTTTTATGATCATTTAATATTCATTTGACTATTTAAAAATCCATGTAATTCTGTTGACATGATAGACTTCCTCTTTCTGCCACTCTGAACAGTTTGCTTACATTTTTGGATGAATGCTATGAAATGCATGTTTTCCTGCTTTAAAAAACAAGTAAAGCACATTAGTATAGCATGTGAGGAAAGCTAGCCATTGCTTCAGTATAAGAGTATAATCTTTTCATGTCAACCGCTGCCTCAGTTTACAATTTGTTTTCCCTCCTTTAAGCAATGCATATTGCGTAAATTATATATTTAGAATTGTGATGCAAGTTCATCCCTTCCCTTCTAAAATAATAAAAAATTGATCTCCGCTACTAAACCTGGAAACCCCACACATTCCTCTAATCCTGCTGACTCAAAAGCTTCTTACTCTTTGCATTGATTGTTGGTGCCATCTGTCTGCAGTTTGATTCAGGCCTGGCATGTAAGTTTGGAAGCAGAGAAGGCTGAGTGCCAACTCCTAAACTCATTCTCTGCTCTTGCAGAGACATTCTGAAACTCGCATGCTAGTGAAGGGATAGGGGTGTGAAAGCAGCATAATGAATCCTTCTGTAGAGCATTTCCTTTGGGAATCTTTACCGGGGCCTGACTAAATGCAGCTTAGAATGCTTTCTTGTGACAGTAAGCTTTCCTGCCATGCCACTGTGATAGAGCATGCAAGTGGAAGAAGAAGAATTCCTCTGTGGGTTGAGCAACTCAACACTTTTGCTTTGCATGAAGATTAAATTAGTCAATGGATAACTCCAAACTTGGCAAGCAGCTGGTAGCATTAACAAGTTGTGCAAGCAAGTATAAAAATAGAGGCTCTTGTGGCACAGAGGGCCTCTGCAGATACTCACCCTTGCATGCAGCATTTTCCAAATTTTCAGCTGAGAACATGGAAATTAGGCCATGGAACACTGCATTATTCATAACCTGGCATCCAGCAGCTAGGGCAAGTCGCCAAAATAAGCCACTACTATAATTATAAGTTAACAAAATTCTGAATATATGTTCCTAGAAAGAGTACATTAATCAACATTAGCATTCTTGCCGCTTCCTCAATGGAAGCAGCATTCCTTCACAAGATTCCAGATCAGCCTTTTTTCAAGGTTAGTTTACAAAGATACTAAGCAGTAGACATTCTTGTGTCAAATGGGAAAGCTAGCTGCTATATTAAGTGATCAAAAATGTATTCTCTCATTCTCTTTCAATTCCAGTCTGTGTATTGGGCCTATGAACATAACCCTATTCTGTCTCAGTTGTTCACTGAATATTCTCTGTAATTTGGACTACTAGATTAGCTATGGCCAGTCTCCCATCTGCCACAATAATTCTGTAACCCCTATTTGATACCTAAGTATAGTTGCAATTCCAAACTAACAGAAATACTGTATATTTTACATGTATAAGTTCCTAATACTGTGCAGAATGTGCATGCCCCAAAGGTGAAATGTTCCACTTTAGCAGACTTGATAGTTCTGCTAATGCCCTCTTTCAGGATAAAGCTTACCCTATAACTCTTTGAATGTTGAAAAGGATCTCTTTTGCATGGCCTGACCCAGCTTGATCCATCTTGCATTGCTGTTGCGTGAACCTGGAGCATTATCATCCACATTGCGCTTAGTTAACTAGTTAAACATGGAAGGTCATTGTAAGATGTAAATGTTTTGGCTGGTAGGAGTGAGCTAGTCTGTGTGATACTTGAGCTGCTTTTGTCACTATACAACTTCAGCTGTAACTGCATGACTGCCAATTAAAAGAATCCAAATGGGATAAACTTTTCATTTTGCATATTCTGCTGTTGTTACCAAAGTCAATACAGGGTCTTGGTAGTGCAGGGTTTTTAATGCTTTCATCTACAGTTTTATTATGTTGTGTCCTCTTAAGACTGCACTGAAACTGGCAGATGTAGCCACATTTTATTTCAGCTTGGTCTTGAATGTGATTTTTACTCATTTTCTGCACATGCTTTCTATTTAGTTAATCACACAATCTGATTTTTTATATTTTTCCTTACTAAATGCCAAAACATATAATTGTGGTCTCACAATTATGTACTTATGCAGTATAAAGAGGTTTGTTACTGGGCTACTAAATCAAGGTAATTTTTTGTGAGATATAAGAAAACTATAATTGAACATTTATTCTTCACATTAGCATGTTTTAGGAATAAAAAGCACTGATTCTATAAGTGGAGAAATAGTCAAACTTAACTAGTATCAATAGTGTATACCAGTGGTCACCAACCTTTTGGACGCTAAATTCATAATGTTAAATCTCGTGGACCACTAATGATTTTTTTAAAAAGATACATTTGTAAAATAATGATCAGACAACTTCCATTTTATTAATTTTATTATATAGGCACCTATTTAATATAACAAAATTTTAAAAGCTTATGTAATTATAAAGAAATCATAAATGCTTGTTTAATCATAAAATCTTTAAAAGTTATTTAATTGTAGCAAGATTATTAAAGTGAGTTTAATTATTACAAAATAATTGAAGTTTCCTTAAATATTACACATTTTAGTGTGCTATTTGTTCCTGCTTGAGAGAGAGACAGACACACACAGAGAGAGAATGAGACAGACACACAGACACGTAGAATGAGAGACAGACACAGAGAAAGAAACAGAGGCAGAGAAAGAGAATCAGAGAATGAGACAGAAAGACAGACACACACAGGAACCATACAACTATACAAAAAAATTCAAATCTTCAGATTTCCCTGCAGACCACCAAAACTTTCTCACGATCCACTGGTGGGTGACCACTGGTGTATACAATCTCTGCAGTAGAAGTTTTTAAAGGAACATAACTGCATTTCATGCAACAATGTGTAGTCAGGGAATAGGAGTTGATGTTTCAGAAATATAATTAGACAAGTATATAGGGAGCAAAGATCAGATTTGGGGGAAAGAACACTTGAAGTTCTTGTAGTTTATATCATTTATTAGTTGCTATGTTTTAATATGTTGATTAAAAGAAAATGAGATGGATTCTTTTTAAAAATCAATTTAAATGTGATATCTTAAGTGTAGTGAATAAAATGTATAAATGAATTTTTTAATTGCACAAAATCAGTAGTATAGTTTTATATTAAAGTGTAGGAAATACACGCCACTTCTGGATATAATTTAAGAATTGCATTGTTCATAGGTATATTTTCCTATGCACTCAGATTCATTCGGATCATTTTGCTATTAGTGAATTACAATCATTAATTGCTGGGTTGCCTTACAATTTTATATGCCATTTTTCTATATAGATTTGTTGTTTCTTTGTATTTTATTACATGTTGACTAGATTTGTGCCCTTAGAAACAAATATCTAACAAATATCGTATTTCTGTATTTATAGAAAGTAAAATTTATTTTGAGGGATTTCATTTTGATGCACATGTTTGTCACTAGATAATTCCGTGAAAAGAAGTTAGCAGGGAGGAAATTCAGGTTTATATGAAAAAAATTATTAGAAGCCCTGAATTTGTTTGAAGCCTCAGATCTACAAAAAAAAAAGGATTATGTTTAAAGATGGAAAGAATAAAGAGATCAGGTGTTGAATAGTCCATGAAATTTTATTTGTCTTGCATATAATCAATTCTAAATATATTTTACAAGGCACATATAAACAGTGGGACCATAAAATTTATGAAATGTTATGTATGGTGTGACTATTTATGAGGAGGAAGGTAATTTGTATTCTGTTGAAATAAACTTGAAAGGAAATTTATTTTGAAAGCATTCTGAATTCTGAAGCAAACTTGGGATGAAGGGGAATATCCAACCACTTCTCTCTTGTATATAGTCTGTGTTCTTCTGGCCACTGCTCAGTTGCTAGAGCAGCAATTATACAGGAGTGGCCAAATTGTAATGCTGTTCTACGAGGGATCGGAATTGGACGTATTTTATTACTCGGTTGCGTTTTGGCTCAGTTGGAAGAGAGAGGTTTTATTGTTCAGACTTGCTATATCCCTCCCTTAATAAATGTATATTTAACAATGTCTGAAGCATATGAAGTGATAATAACTAAATCAATACCTCCTTCATTGATTGTCCAGGATCCCTCCAGCATGACGCACATAACACTGCAGTAATTTTCCAGCTAACTAGCACCCTGATCTACAGTCCTGCTATTGATTGACCATTGTGTCAGACAGGCACTGAATCGTCTCGCATATGCTTCTATTTAGCCTTCTGATTCATTCATTTATTACTGGACAAGAGTGATCATCTGAGAGACTTCCTGAAATTGTACAGTGAGAATTGGACTGTTGTTAGGATTCCTATAAACAAGCCTTTTTCTATTACTACCTGCTCCTTTTGTTCCAAGCTTCAGTTTCCTTTGGCAAAACTTCGTATCAGAAATGCCACCCAGCTTAACTTTCTGTCAGTTTTTATTTAGTTAGTTATGAATCTTCTATATTGCTTACCATTAAAATAACCCATAAGTGTTGTATAGAATACATCAGTGATAAAAATACAGTAAAGCAAACTTCCATAAAATAAACAATTGTACTGTCAGTAACTTTTAACAGTTGCTTATTGAAGGAGAAGGTAATATGAAATTTATTCCAGCAGAACTGAGCTCTCTTTGTAGTTTTACCTGCTGAGACACTTTGCTCTTAGGATAACCTCAGTTTAACATATCTGTCCCTTCAGTATCCCATTTGGCTGCAGCAGTTACTATAGTAAACAGAGGGGCTAAATATTAGGAGATAAAATAAACTTGCTAAAATAAAATTTATATATGCCAAATATGTATTTCTACTTAAAGTTGTTGGTTAGTGCAAACTTAAATTTCTGCAGAAGGTTCATGTATTTTAGATTGTATAGGCATAATAAGGATGAAGCTAAAGAATTGCATCTCCACTCCTTAAGTGTACTTATAAGAAACCCTTGTTTTGGGTTCCTTCCTCCTCTGAACTATGACAGAGTTGTCATTATTAATATATTAGACAATAGCTGATTCCCTCTCAATCTTTTAAACCTAATACATTTGCAGCATATGGATTTAATCTCTGCTAGATACGTTTCCTTCTTTTTTTATGAAGTGAAAGTTCTTTTTAGAGATATACTTTCATAGTTTAACATTCCATTGGTTAACTATGGCAAGAGAGTGTTTGACACTTATATATCAAACAATCCTTTTTTAATGCTTGTGGTGAAGTCAGAACTTTCAGAAAACTTCTTTTGTGCATGTGGATGAGATACCACTTTTTGTGAAGTCTTCACTTTCATAAGTGCTCTACTTTTAATGTCAAATTAGCATCAGCTTGGCAGAAAAACTTCACAAAAAATTTATCAGGATTCTTCTTCCAGATTTCCCCATTCCAGAGTATAGTACAGTATTTGCGCACAAGTTCATATATTGTCTACTTTGCTCCTTGACCTTTGCCATTAAATCTTCTCCAATGTTGGCTGCCTCAGCTGATTCTCAAGCCTGCATACTCTGTAAGCTGATTTGATTCTATCTGTTTAATCACTTCTTAAGAGCCAAGTCGTACCCTAACTCTGTGTGGTTTGCCTACTGCTCTTGGCGCATAATGAAATCAGCGAAATGTTTCTAAGAACTCAGCCAGCCCTGACTTTGTCATCTATTTTAGGATTACAGAAGACTCTGCAGTGACAACATTTGAGGCGCTAAAGGCTCGCGTTCGTGAATTAGAAAGGCAGCTCTCCCGTGGGGACCGCTATAAATGTCTCATTTGCATGGTGAGTAGTTTGCCAGTTCTGGTTGTGAATGAGGAAATGATACCTCTACCTTGGCTGTCACAAAATGGCACAGTTGATAGGACAAACTGCAGCATTATCCGCTATTGCTCAACTCTGGAGAAAAGTACTTTCTTTCTTCGAAATTAGTTTCAGTGTATCTGTTATAGTTTGACATTACTTTTGCATAATTAATGGGTTTAGCTTTTATAAACAATATAGCTATTTCTTGTAGAAAGAATATATACTTATTTTTTCTTCTTGATTTGCAACATGCAACTTAATCATTTCAAAACCTATGGTTATTGCTTAAGGCTTCAATGTAGACCATTTACAAAATTATTTAAAATCATCTTTGATCATGGTGGCTGTGGATTATGGAGCTGGGAAAGGCTGCAAATAAAGAGCATCTGACTGGTATAGTTTATTATTGAAGTGCTGAAGCTCCCTCTAGTGGATCAGGGTCTGCAGATGTTGATATCACTTTGTGCACATTGTACAGTTTTACAACTCATATTTTTTATTTTAAGGGTATCAGTGTCTTTCATTCTAAGTTATAGCTTTATTTTAGGAAATAACTTTTCCTAGGACACAGTGAATAAATAAGTCTGCATGAAAACTATTATCTCCCCACATCTCCCCAATGGCATGAATGTCAGGTGCCTTTTAACATTTACCTTTATTTCTCTAGACAGCAAGCATATATTATATTTGGTGAATGTGAGTGTCTAAATGATTATAATAAGAGTTTACTAGAAGCAATTGTTAAAGAAAATTGTGATATCTTAATGTGATACTAATTTGTTCAATGATTAATCAATAAAGTCAGTTGATTTTTCTCCATTTTTCACAATTGAAGATTACACGTCACCTTTAAGTTATTCCTAATTTACATGTAAGCCTGCAGCATTATATTAAATCTGTGTTCTCTTTGAGGTATAATCAAAGATATATATCTTGCATTTTTATTTACAAATGTATATCGGTTCACAGATGCATGTAAAATCAAGCAACGATATGGAGGTCAAATGTGAAAATAAAATTGAGAGAAACGTTGCTCCTACTGCATCCTGACCTGCCCCTGCCCTGCATAATTCTAGATTCAATCACTATTTTCCATAATTTTATAGTATGTGATGCAGTAACTTTACTTTCATTCTATAGGACTCATATACAATGCCCCTGACCTCCATCCAGTGCTGGCATGTGCATTGTGAGGAATGCTGGCTTCGGACTCTGGTAAGTCTCTTAATTTCTTAGGTGGTAGCTTAAAATAGTTTCTTTTTTTCTCCAGTTGAAATTACAGCTACATGAGAATCCTCTTCAAAATACTATGCCTCTATTTTACCTAATGGCAGTTATTGTCAATGTTACCTTCTTTTCCATTTGATGGCTTTCTGTCAAACTAGGTCCTATCATAATAGAAACAAATAGTTCACTTTTTTCCAAGAATGACATTTGCCTGTTTATAGACATTTTATGAGAGGAAGAGACAGACAGACTCATGGTACAATGGTTTTACATATTATTTCATATTGCTTTTTCACATTGTATCATACATAATCTTCAACCAGAAATTAAAGAAAGGTATAAGGGAGGGGATGGACTTAATCTAGTGATTAGCTGTAAACATTGACATTTTAGTATAGACTTGCCTACTTTTATATAATCATCATAATTATCCTACTATGCATTTTCCCTTACTTACTTTAAACAGTTGTAAATTGTAATTTCGAATCATGTAACACATATCCACAGACCATAACCCAACAGTATGAAGGGACAGTTGTTTATCTGTTACATTACTATTCACGCAGCCTTCCTTCTCCTCTTTCCTCCTCCCCTCTTCCTTTCCTCCCTCTTTCCTTCCCTCCTTACCAACAGTTTTAGAGCATACAGATTTTCCATCTAATCTTTCTGTCGGTACCTTTGCACCCTCAGAGGTAGTTGAAGGAGCATTCTATTTTGTTTCTGGCAGTGCAGGCTGACTGGGCCAAGACTTTTTTATCTTACTTTATTTTCTTTTTATTGTATTTTATTTTAATGACTTGTATGCCTGCCTATTACATAGAATGATTGTAAGTGGCTCTCAACAACTCATAAAACATAGTTAAAAACAAAAGTACCCTCCCCCCCCCCAAGATGCCAGACCAAACATCCTTACAACTCAACTCTCACCTTAGCCCCGTGCTTGGAGGAAAGCCAGGTCTTCACAGTCCTCCAGAAGGTCAAAAGAGTAGTCATCCCTCTATCTCAAGTGGAAAGCTGTTCCAAAGAGCTGGAATGGCCACCAAGAAAGTTCACCTCCAAAGTCATATCAGATGACAACATTTAAAGTTTTCTATGTATATATCCTGTCTTTTTGCTGTATTTTATGGCTGTTCACCGCCCTGAGTCCCTTTGGGGAAAAGGGCGGTATACAAATCCAATTAAATAAAAAAAAATAAAAGGAGGTGACCTGGAGCACACCAATAGGAAGAGGTGATCCTGCAAGTAACTGGCCCCGAAACTCTTAGGGTTCTCTTTTTCCCTAAGACATGACCCATTAGTTTTGATTGTGCTATCCTGCTTTTATTATCCATCTCTTTCCCCATCCTTTTGTAGAAAGCTTCTTTAAATTGGCTGTTCTCCTTCACTGAATGTTGGGTATATAGTAGTGCAGGGGAGATTTGCAGCTACAGGTAGTAGAATTCATAATTGATATTTTATGAGAATGTGGCAAAGTATGAATGAAATGTTTTTATATGAATGAAAAATATGCAAGTAATTTCTTCCTTTCAGATTTTTAATCCTGCCATACAAGTTTTATTTCTGAAGTTGGTACCTTACGTATTTTAAGACTTAAAGCACTTATCCTGCCCTTTACAACCTCTGAATCCCAAAAATCTGACTATCGACGCCTGTTTTATTTCTCTCTGCCAAATCAACCCTAGGCCCCACATACTATGGGAATGTGGTCCTTGAGATGTCATGCCACATCTAGTGTACTTAAAACACTTTTGCACACCTGTTTTAGACATCAATAAAAACTCCCCCCTTCTTGCTTTTTTACTTGCTTTTGCAAAGTGAGTTCTAAATAAAATAGGAGTAATTGGTCTTGTTGCATCCATTATTCAAACCTATCCACATGTTAGCTTATTAAACTAGAATTCCTGCAAATGCAACAATTCTTTTTTTCCTGTTAGAGTCTGAAAATAGTATTTTATTGCCCATGCTCTTTCACTATAATAAATTTAGTACTGACTATCCATAAGGGTTTTACATTTATGGAACAAATAGACTTCAAAAGGAAGCAGTCCTCAATTTAACAGTGGCTTAGCTGAGGAACTAATATACTTTCCTTAAAAAAAACCTCACACTTTGCCAGTGATTTGTTGTCTTTGTAGGAATGATCCCAAACATGAGATAGAAACATAGTCTTGTAGGTTCTGCAGATAAATTTCAGCTGAAGTATTGAATGCAAAACTAAAATTGTAAATCTCAAGTGTGTAATGTTTCTTTCTTGATTTTTTAAGAACAGTTTCCTTTTATTATCATGAAACAAGGAAAAATAAATTATCTCGCCTTGATTTAAAATTTGCCAGGATTATTTTATGAGAAAAATGATATGCTCCATTGACTAAATTCAAAATAAAACTGACTAATTAACTCAACTAATGAAATCATAGGATAAAACCTGCTGTCTCAGTAGACTTGTATTTTTGTAAACTTAATTTATCAGTATAGCATCTTGATGAATATATAGATGCAAATAATATTGAAGTGGATCCAAAGGAGATGCTTACAAAGAGGGGATTATCTTTGTAGTTCTTCTGTGCATCTAACCACTCATGGTGATGTGAAATGCAGGCCCTTCTATGAATCAAAGAAATACTATCTTTTATAGAAAGACCTATTTGACCCATCTGATAGGACTTTGCTAGAGAAAACAGTGTCAACAAAATTCTAAATAGGACCACAGTTTTCAAGCACTGTGGTTCAGCCCCATGGGGTGCAGCAGCAAACTCACAGCAATGCTGCAGAATATTTCATTGCTTAGTAAACAGAACTGTTAATTGGTTTGATGCAGCTTTCCAGAACACCACAGTGTGTGGTGTTTGGGAACTGCTAGGGACCTCTTGAAAGATTGCTGAGACACTAAGGGTGATGTGAACCAAGGAAGTTTGGAAACTTCTGAAATAATAGTATAATGACTTTCAAAGTGCTCCATGGCATAGGACCCAGTTATCTACAGGACCACATTCTGCCAGCCAATACCTCCCACTGACCTGTTCGCTCCCACAGAGAGGGCCTCCTCAGGGTGCCGTCGGCCAGACAATATTGGCTAGTGACCCCCAGGGGGAGAGCCTTCTCTGGGCAGCATCCACCCTCTGGAATGACCTTCCCCCAGAGATTCGCGTTATCTCAGACTTCCGTGCTTTCCGCCGTGCTATAAAAACCCACCTCTTAGGCTGGTTTGGCCTAATCGCGCCTTTCCCCGTTTTAATATGATATAATTTTTAAATATTTAAAATTTCAGATCTGGCTGAAATTGGTTGTATTTTTGCGATTTTTAAATTTAGCCATAGATATTATATTATTTTTAACTACTTCTTAAATAGTCTTTGTCATGTTTAATGTGTTTTAAATGGCTGTACACTGCCCTGGGTCCATTCGGAGAGAAGGACGATATCAAAATTTAAACAAACAAATAAATAAATAAATAATACTGTTCCCATATATAAATTTAGCATTTATCTTAAGTAAAGCATTCGTATATACATAACATCTTACCTCTTAAAAGGTATCAGTTGGACTACCTATATTTTACTCTGAGTTTATTGTTCAAGATTGATTCTAGCTAGGCTCTTACTACTTAAAAAAAATTCAGCTGTATTACCTGCAGTTTAAACGCTGTTCCTTTTGGGGAAATGTGAGGGAAGAAGCAAGTTTATTGTGGTCCTTTATCACATTATTTGCAGCCTAGCATTCAAAATAGAGAGTTACACTGTGGAATGGAAATGCAGCTACCCACCTGTTCCCCAGTCCTTGCTTTCTCCTCATAATGCACAACATATTGCAGGAAATACTTTATAAGGCAAGTGCTGTCCTCTTGCTCACTTTAAAAAAATATCACTCTTTCCGCCCGTGTTCACATGTTTCTAATGTAACCATTAAAATGTAGCCTGAAGACAGCAATAAAAAGCCTGGAATGCCTTCATGCTGCTGTGTCTTGATCAAAGTCAATGTGTATAATCTAGTTACGGCTGCCCTTCCCTCCTCCTTTTCTTTATGAATGTGATGGTGTGCAGCATCTGGGCTGGGCATTTCATATGCACCATTTTGCATTCTTGTAATTAAAGTATCTCCTTTTATTTTAGGTTCAGAAAAGACGCTTGTGGTTTGTTCTTAACACAAATGAGGAGCAAGGGCAGGGTGGGTTGACTTAAAAATGGTCATATGTTACTTTTCTCTGGTAATTGATTTTCCACTTGGTTACAAAAATGTACAATCCTATTTGTAGCTGTGGAAAAATGTGTCCTAGAAGGCCATCATATTTCCTGTGTTGTGCAATGATTTGTTGCACTTGGTAAAAGTTAAAGGAGAAAAGGCGACTGGAGTAGTGGGCTTGGCATGTTTTAACACTTCTGGTCATCTGCCATTCTTTTACTGTTAGGGAAAACTTTATTTTCATCTTTTAGTTTTATATGACTAGTCAGATGTTTGCTTGAACAACATTGTAGCATAAGTTAAGTAAAGAAAGTAGAAAACAAAGTGGAAATGATATTCACAAAAATTGGATAGAACACACAGGGAAAACTGAGTCATTGTTGGGAAACAAGCTATTCATTAATGCGTGCTAATTTCAAACATTTCCTATCCCTTGTTTTTGTCTGACATGAATTACTTGGTTTTGAATAGTGATTTGATGTTCTGGCATTTGATGTTAAATGCATAAAGTAACTTCTCTTTAAGTATCAATTTCACTTCAATAAGTGCAATAATATTTAGCTGTTTTTACCTTCCCTTATTCAGGAAATACAACGTGGTAATGATAATATAGTGCAGAGGATTTCAACCTGACAAGTTACCAGGGGGTCTGCAGACAGGTCAAGAAAAATTTTGAAAAAGTAATATACATGAATTGTCAATTAGTAATTAGTGGAATTTGTGGGAATGGGGTCTGCTATGTACCTACAACATGTTTTGGGGTCCGCAGTTTGAAAAAGGTTGAAAACCTCTGATATAATGAACTCAGTTCTATAATTGCTTGCTAGTTAACCCCTTTCCTCACATAATTGTAATTAATCGGTTGTTTCTACTTCAAAAGCAAAATGCAGAAGTAATTTGGGACAGTGGCAGAATTTCTTTTAGAAAGTGACGTTTGAACAGTAGTTGAAAGCCAAGGTTCATCAAATTCCAACAAAAACATGCCCCTTAACTTGACATTATTATTTGCAGATTCTATAGCATACCATTGCTGTCCATTACTTCAGTAAAAAACCTACTGAAAATGTAGGACTTGAGCACACAATAAAGTAATTGGATGGTCTTATCGTCCTTAAATTTTTCATATATTTTGGAGTTTGAATAACATTCTTAAAAATTGAGAATTATAGCATTGTAACAGTGAGAGCATCCGCTGCAGATTGATTTGTTTGACAGTATTAATTAATGAAATACCCAGATTCTCCAAGAAAAGACTTTGGTCATGGACAAGTGAAATGAAAAGGATTCCCTCAAGAAGCAGCTACAGCAAACTGCACTGATATCAACAGATGATAAGACATGTGATACCATCATGGAAATGGCGCTGTTAAATAACACATTTTACCATTTACCCTCTTAATACAGAGCAGACATTAACAACTAATAACTAATTTGATACAAAACATCTTTACTCCTTCATCCTGCTGTGTACTTCCCATCAGTAAAACTCAAGAGCCAGGAAGAATCAGAAAATGAAGGCTATTAGAATTATAAATACTTTGCCAATAAAGAAGATGAAAGAGTTGAAATGAGAGGTCCTTTGTGTTCTCTGAGCTTGGTTGTCTTCTTACGGACGTTTCATTACCCAAACTAGGAAACATCAGACTGCATTTTGTTTGATTCTTAAATAGGGTACTGTCTGGAAAGTGACAAGTTTAAACAAAATACTGTCCATAATTCCAGCTACTGAGAACATAATTTTACTTCTTTTCCAAAAATATACACTGGTTAAGATAAAATACACACACACACACAAAATATCTCAGATCCCCACCCATCATACAGATTCTATAAGGATATCATACAAAAAGGCTGGCGTTTTTATATTCAGTTCCTTTTCTAGTAATCCCTGCCATGAATTTGATTATTTACAGCAGCCACCTGATATCTTCATTGAGGTCTTGAAATCTTTTTTCTAATTTTTACAGAAAACTCAAATCACATCAATAGATATGTAGTTTTGGAACTCAGTGTAGACAGTCTTCAATTTACAGTCAGTCACTTAAACCAGTGATCACCAACCTGTGGGTCACAGCAACATTTGTGTGGGCCACAGGGGCTCAGCCCGGCCAGCAGGAGAGCTCGGAGTTCAGCCTGGCCTGCGGGAGAGATCAAAAACCAGCCCGATCAGCAGGAGAGCTCGGAGATCAGCCCGTCCAGTGGGAAAGCTGGGAGCTAGGCCCAGCCAGTGGGAGAGCTTGGAGGGGAGAGTGAAGTGCCAAAGTGATATGTGTATTTGTGTGTGTCTCATTATCTCTCTCTTTCTCTGAGTGTGTCTGTCTCATTCTCCCTCTGTCTCTTTCTCTGTGTGTGTGTGTGTGTGTGTCTGTCTCTCATTTTCTCTCTCTCTGTATGTTTGTCTGTCTCTCTCTGTGTATGTCTCATTCTCTTCCTGTGTGTGTTTGTCTCATTCTCTCTCTCGTCTCTGCGTGTGTGTATGTCTGTCTCTTTCTCTCATTCCCCCCCCCTCTCAAGTAGGAACAAACATGACACTAAAATGTGTAGTACTTAAATAAGTTTCAATTATTTTGTAATAATTAAACTAACTAATAATTTTGCTACAATTGAACAACCTTTAAAGATTTTGTTATGATTAAATAAACATTTATGATTTTGTTATAATTAAATAAGCTTTTTTTAATTTGTTATATTAAATAGGTGTCTTTTATATTAATAAATATAAAATATAAAAATTCATATTGGTGGTCCTCGAGATTTCAAATTATGAATTTGGTGGTCCCTGGGGTCAAAAAGGTTGGCGACAACTGACTTAAACCGTCATTCAGAATTAGAACGGAGCTTCCTAAAGCTACTTAAAACCCATTTTTGAAATTATAGGAGCCACACACACACCTGCAGTCACATGATTGTATTTTGAGCACTTGCTAGCTCACCTTTATAGCCATTTGTAGCATCTTGCGGTCATGTGACCACTATTTGTGATGGTTTTTCCCAGTTTCTGACATTTGACAATTTCTGGGGGGGGGCGGGAAATGCCCTTTGGTGAAAGTGGATTTGCTTAATGACTATTAAGTTCATCTAATGACCATCATAAAAATGGTTGTAAATATGGTCATATGATGGCCCAACTTACCACCATTGCGGTGGTATGTTGAGGACAAACTGGACACAGTACACTTATTAAAACTTAAGTTGCATTGCAATTTGGTTAATCATCCACTTTTAGAAATATCCTTTTGGAACTCTTCATAATCTTCTTTGGTTTTTAGCTACTTCGAATATTATTATCAACAAATCTGACTACCTCATTGCTTTCTTCTCCAAATGGTTTTTGAGCGAGGTGAACTCAAATATTCTTAGAAAGTAGAGATGGTGAGCAAATAAAGGCCAGTGCTCCTGAGTTATCTCTTCTCTCAGAAGATTGCTATTGACCCATATGTCACTGCCAAGTAAAAGGAAATATTGGGAACAGAGGCAACGTATCATTGGAACAGCAATGAGAATCACACAATGAGACCAGCGAGGATTAAGTGAAATGATGAAGTGGGAGACAGATCTAAATAAAGAAATGAGACAAATCACAAGGGACAGGGAGAGGGGTTTGGTCTTAAGTAAAAGTGAGGAAGAAGAGGGTTTCAGAGCAGTAATTCTAGAAGATATTTAGCTTGAGAGTAACAATCCCAAAGATAGAACTAAGTAACTAAGATGATTGAAGGAATGCAACCAGGTAGGTCTATGATAGCAAAAAAAAGTCAGGAGTCTGGTAGGAGCTTTTCTAACAACTTTTATGAAAAGTCACACTTTTTAGGAGGAGCAATTTGGCTGGTTAGACCAGAGGTTTTCAATCTGTGGTCCGGGGACCCTTGAGGTCTGTGACAAGTTGCTAGGGGGTCTGCAAAAAGTAATATACATGAATTGTTTATTAGTAATTAATTGAATGTGTGGGAATGGGGTCCACCATGTAGCAATGACATGTTTTAAGGGTCTGCAGCTTGAAAAAGATTGAAAACCCCTGGGTTAAACTAATGTAGGGTTTAAGTTGGAATAAGGTGGAGGAGGAAAAGCAGATAAGACAGGTTAGGTTATGCAGATACAGCTTACACATGAGACAATTTACATTTACCTTATGAGTCAACAACTAATGTTTTAGAAATCCATTGTGTTTGTTGAAACCTTTTCAAATGTGTGAATTCAATAGTTTCTCATTTAATGGTGCTGTTAAAGTCCCAAAACCGCCACTCCGGAATCTATAATGGAATGTCCTGAAAAATTGCCATGCATTGACATTACTTCATCCTTGCTTTGAATCCTAATGCCAAATTTGTGTCCACTAATTTTTTTGTGCAAAGTTTGTCCTGTTTATCTTATGTAGGATCCAGAAGGGCATTGCTTAGAGATAATTGTATATATCATTTTGGAGCATGAGTATGTGAAGGCAGCTCTAATCTTACGTATATATTTGTTGGGACCTGTGATGTAGATGTGAGGGCAAAATAAACATCTGAGTTTATTGTATGGTCAGGTTCTTATGTGGCATTATCATTCTGTTGTTCCTTATTACTTATGAGTATATGGTTCAAGTGTGGTGGTTGTATGCAAGTATGAGCTTGTGTGATGTCATTGTTTAGTATGAGCTGTAGCTTAATAAATTTTTTGAGTGGTTTTAGCTGTAAGGTGTAGGTGACAACTGGTTGGTAGGTCCTCCCTGGAATTGAATTGATTGAATTAATTTATTCTTTTTGTTGGGTGGGTAATTCAGTCTCCTGAATGCCAGATTTAATTTCATCTGTTGAGCAATTCTGCCAAGTGGTTCAGAATAAATGAATAGAATAGAATAGAAACAGTCTAAAAATGATTTGATGACATGTTCTAGGTGGGAGTTAGTGGCATTTAGACATGTATGAATTTCTATAGATTTCTTGTACAGCATAGCTTTCATGGGTTCATTGTGTGGTTTTATAGTGACATCACTGAAGTAGACTTTTCTATAGTTAAGTCTAAGCTGAAGCTGATGAGGTGGTGGTGGAAGGGTGGAAGTTGTTGAAATCAATTAAATTATTCATTTTCATGGGCCAAGATGATGTAAATATCAATGAATCTCAAGTAAAAGAAGAGCTTTAGCTTAAGGGAATGTATCTTCACTTATGCGTTTTGAGGCTTAGGAAGGATCATTTTGAACAAAAGAAATAATTGAAACTTTAAAGATTTGTGTTAACATTCAGACGTTACTTCTACTGAATTTTTACAATGATGCTTATTTTGTTTTTTCCTCATCTTTCTGTGAAAGCAAACATTACACCTTAAAAAGGAGTCATTTTATATTCTGAACAACTCCCTCTTTATCTTGTATTTGGGACGAGTTATCTTAAATTTCTTCAGTTTGCTTTCCTGTACCTTTTAAAACTACCAACTCTCATGACTTGTTTCCGTTTTGTAAATGGGCATTCTTCCGTGGTGATCAATTTATAATGGTACTTAAAATGTTGAGGTTTGCTGATCAGTTCAAAAGGAAATAAAATACCTTGTGTTTATCTTCACTTTGATAAATATTGTGTTGCAACTTAACTTACTTGAAATCCTTACTTCTTTCCTTGCTTCTCTCTTCCATACATCTTGGGCATTCGGAGTGAATAGTATCATTCATCCACTAGGAACATGAAAATGCCCATTCAGAATTTTGCAACCAATATCTTTTTATCAGTTTAATATGTTTTAAATTGGTTTTACCTCATGCATATTTGTGCTGATCACATACATCACTCGAAGTTGGTGCTGATCGGCTTTTATCTAAATAATCTTCAATGGCAACTTTCTTCTTTTCTAGACTAGAAAGTAGCTTCAACTCAGAAGGTTCAGCTTTCACTCTTTAAAATTTAAAGCAAAATTCCCTACGCTTTTGTCTAATCACTGTTCTTCCGATATTCTGTGAGAAGTAATGACTTTAAAAGTGGGTTGTATTCATTATTTTTTTGAACTCCCCAAAATGATTAATCAGCTTTCAGAATCGATATCTGCCAAATTTTAATTAAGAATGTATGAGGTAAATAAAAAACTTTTCTTAATTATTTCTTTTTGGTTCTGTGTTTTACCCTGGAGCTACATTTTGCAACCATGTTTTATAAAATCTGGAAAACTTAAGTTTATAATGGAAAGCCTTCGCTCAGCATATACTTCTGCTACTCATCAAGACTTTTCTGTAGGTCATGATGAAAGGAGTAGAACATTTCTGATTTTTTATAATGTTTATGTTATGTTATATGTTATGTTTGTTATGTTATGTACTGTGTGTGAGTGTGTGAGTATTCATTCATCCATTCATTCAACAGGTGTGTCATATTATTTCACTGTTTTTATTTCAAAATAAAAGTTTAGTAATCACAGCTGGCAAGAGTTACATGGGAATTGAGAAGGAAATCTTTTTTCATTGGCTCTGTGCCAGTGCGTTTGTCTGAGGCTTGTATGGAGTGTTTCATGTGGAATTGAGAATGTTTAAATTGAATGTGGCTCTACAAGTTTTTACATGAACAATATATTGCACCAACCTTTTTTCTTGGATATACCGTATTTTTCACACCATAAGGCGCACCGGACCATAAGGTCCGGAGACTGGCCTGCAGGCCGAACTGGAGTGTTCCCGGCACCCTGCAGATGCTCGGAAATCGCTTCGCGGGACGGTCCAGTTCAGCCTCCAGGGCAATCCTTCGGCTTTGGAGCATCCCGCGGAGCGATTTCCGGGTGCACGGAAATTGCTCCGTGGGACGCTCCAAAGCCGAAGGATCACCCTGCAAGCCAAACTGGAGCGTTCCCAGCACCCTGTGGGTGTG
>JANHFO010005206.1:37233-47337 GCA_032468095.1 Pareas carinatus
ACTCTGATTCCTACACGGGAAAAGACCCAAAAAACCCCAGAACTACATACCTGTACTCGTGAAAATCTACGAAAACAAATATATAACACTATATATCTTTTTATTAGTAGCATAATATAATCAGCTATTAAGCATCACATTTATGCATTAACTTGCTGTTTCTCATATATTAACTCTTGTACATGCATTCATCTTTTCTGAAATAGTTTACGATTTAGATGGTTCAGGCTAATGTTGTGAATCACATGTTCTTTTTTTCCTGTGTTTGCACAATTTATGACCAACTATTTTGTATTTACCTAGCCATACCCAGTTATACCATTGATTTCATCTATCTATCTATTCAATTTGTTTGTTACTCATTCTCTTTCATGACCATCTTATTAGAGAATACTTCCATATATATGTAGAGGCAGTCTGATATTCAAAATAAGTCAATTATTCTTCCAAGTTGTACATCTGTTCATTCTCTCATGTTGTCTCTGTTGGGAGAAGAGGTTATTTTTTTTAATAAAATAAAATGGTATTATAAAACAAAGGGGAATAACATATTATATTTTAAACTGTGTAACAACATGTAAAATACACAAATTAAAGGGCAAATAAAATCCTTATAACTAAATGAGATCAGAGGAAGCTAGAATAATGACATTACTTCAAAGTTTACAAAGCAATGATGTCCTAAAGTATCTTAAATAATACAAGGCGGGTATTTTAACATAGATAGTTTAAGTAGGATTTAGAAATAGTGAACTTGGTTACAACACATTTGTTAATATATCTGTGATGAGGCTTTTTTTTCTTTTCTGAAAAAGAATAATAGTGAGTCTATAGTATTATGGCATCTTAAATGTACAATCTCCCCTTAGTGTATTTCAGTAATGCCATTTGAAAGGGCATGGCATTTCAAGCATTTTTCCAGTCCAGATTTTTTTCCTTTATTATTTCTGTAATGTTAGAAAAAACTAGAATAGGCATATTCTGTTGTGTTGGGTATTTTCTGAAACAAAAGGCGGTTAATGCAGCATATCTCTATTGCCACTTGTCTCCAGCTTTGTTGGTGGATCTCATATTCTGCTTTCTTCCATTTGCACCATGAAGCTTAATTCACCAGCTGGAAGCAAGATTATGAATGATCCAAACTTGCTTGGGAAATCAAAGTTTTACCACAGTGATCATCCTGCTGATTTAAATCCATTTCATTTCCTTTTTAAAAAACTCTCTCTTTCCTACGTTTTTATCCTTAAGATGATAAGCTTCTGTTGGCTTCTTCTTTCTCGTAAATTTGCTATCTCCCTGCTTCTCCGTTGTATCACAATTGTGCTACCTTCTTACTGAATAAATGCTTCTCCATTGTATCACAATTGTGCTACCTTCTTACTGAATAAATGTGTCTTATGAATTAAAGAAAGTGTGAATTTATCTTCCCAGCAAACATCAAGGTGGGTGGAACTACAGTGAAGAGGTAGAAGAAGAGAAAGAAAAATATGCATGCAAGTTGAAGATCTAGCATCTTACATTTTCTCTAGGCAAGCACAAACCAGTATATAGTCAATATAATGGTGATGAAAGGCCATACAGTGCAAGGAGGTAAAATATGAATTGCTGTCTTTCTACACTGGAGCTCAGTTGTCTGTAAAATAAGAATGAAATAGCTTTTTCATGCGATAAGACTATTTTTCTTCTAGCTATGCCATTTTAATATCTAAAGACAGAATGCCATCTATATCAAGAAAAAATATCTTCCAGAATTCAAAAAGTTTTCCCTTAGATTACAAAGATTGACTCTTTTAAATGATTAAAACAGTAGGAAAAGACAATATAATCCCATAAATTAGTACTATGAATGGAATACTCAATTACAGGTAATAGAAGTCAATGCAACAAGGAGACAGAATTTATATTCTGAATGGATGGATGGATGAATGGATGGATGAATAATATTTATGTACTTTTTCTTCTGTGGGTTTCTTGTACAGAGTATGTATGTATGTTTAATCTGTAGACATCTATCCATAGATCAAAAAATAAACTGACTATGGGAGTACAGCAATGCATTTGGTTTCAGAACTAAAATGTCTTGGCAAAGCCTACTGGTTCATGCTCTATGTATACCAAAATTTATACCATATAAAATAGATAGTATCCAAATATTATTTGGAGTATTTTCCAGAATTTGAACTGGCTTTAAAAGAAAATAAAGTGAGAATAGCTGTGATAGCCTATAGACTAGTGAGCAAGGTAAGATAAGGACCACATCTGCAAATGGATTATAAGCTTTCTAACAGATAGGAAGCATCAGATGAAGCAAGTAAAATAACATACCTGTACAATCAGCGCAGGAGACCCTCAGGGCTATATGCTCTCTCCACTTCTCCTCTCCCTATATACCAATGGCTACATCTTGAAGGACCCTTCTGTCAAAGTACTGAAGTTCGCAGATGATACAACAGTGGTTGACCTCATTCAAGACAACAATGAATCTGCCTCCAGATGTGAAATTGAACAACTAGCCTTGTGATGCGGCAAAAACAATCTTGAACTGAACACACTCAAAATTGTAGAAATGGTGGTCAATTTTAGGAGAAACCCTTCTATTCTATCACTTCTTACAATGCCCTGTTTCCCCAAAAGTAAGACATCCCCCTAAAATAAGACCAACTTACAGTTTTGCCACTCGCTGAAAATAAGGCATTCCCTTGAAAACAAGACTGTGACAGTACAGAGTAGAGTAATTGACAGAGAATCATTAAAAAAGACATACATACTTTAAGGAGCTCCAGGCTCATTCAATTTCTATGCCCCTGATCATTCTGAATTCATTTTTGGAATCAAATCTGAAATACAACATAGACCTAATGAAAATATCTTAAATGTGGGTATAACACTTATTTTTTGATGCACACATATTGGCAATTCAAAAGTTTTCATATACTTCACATACAGTATATATTTAATCATCTCATGATTGAAGTAAAACTTGATCTCAAGTAAGATACCTTTTTCTATATCAAGCTCCAATATTATTTCTTGATGGGACTGTAGCTCTTTGACTTTGGGGTGTGTGTGTGTCTTCCTGAACTGACAGCTTCAGCTGAATAGATAGAGAGGTCATGTCCAAGAAGTCACCTTCCATACACTAGTTTGCTTGAGAGGAACTTACGCTACCATGTATAATCATAATGAGTTTGGGTTATTTAAATCCCATGGGACTACTTTGAAATCCCTTGGAAACTATAGTTGATCCAGGATGCAACATCCTGGCTGTTGGCTGATGCACGTTGGCAGAAGCATATGGCATTCGTGCTTCAGGATTTGCTAGGTTTCCTGTCACCTTCTGGCTGCGATTTAAATTGTCCGTTTTGTCCTATAGAGCCTTTATGATTTAGTAGAGGTTTTAGCACTGAGGTCTTCTCCCATTTCCCAGTGAGGACTCCTGTATTATGGAAAAACTTCCCTCTGGAAATCGGATTAGTCCTGGTATTGGCAATTTTCCATACACTTTTTAAAACTAACTTTCCCCCCCCAGCTTATGGAGAATGGAGTGAAACTTTTATTATTTAGTTTTCATTTTGTTGTAGCTATTATCGGTTTTCCATTTTTTACTGTCGTAAATGTTTTATTGAATTGCTTATACTTTTTCTGAGAAAAAGAGGAGGGAAAAAGAAAAGAAACACCGTTGACCATATTCTGTTTCGGTAATGCAAAATATATTGTTAGCCCTTCGTGGCAGACCAGACTAGGATGAGATATTTATGAATACTAATGCTACTTATTGTAAGGTACCAAAATCTTGCAAATCTGAATGTGCTTCTCCTTCCCTCCCTTTAGCTTTTTCAAATTACATTTCTGCCCCAAAACTCAAGGTTGTTGTTTTTTTACCTTGGTTTCATCTCTTTCTCCTGCTCCTCAAGGTTATTCACACATGGAAGTGAACACCCACATGCACATAATAACACAAATTGTGTGTTAATAAAGAAAGGAGAATTGAAAAGATTAAAGTCATTCCATTCGGGGATGCCAATCCGAAATAGTCCTGCTAATCTATCCTAGCCTAGGTTTGCACATTTCTTTTTTTAAAAAATAGTGCAGATTAGACAATGCAGAAAATTGTTCTGTGAAATAGAATGAAATGAGGCCCACAGAAGCAGCAGATGTTGTGGAAGGATTAGAATGTGATGGAGCGCAACATTTGGTGTGTGTCATTGTTTTCATCCCATATCAAGCTTGTAGCCGTCAGTACGCCCCGTGGCCAGTTAAAAGGGCAGTCAGCTTCTCAGCAGGATGATGTTTTCATGCAGGAAACCAGCAGATTGTTAGGATATCTTTTTTTAAAAATGTTCACAGTAATCATCTAACGTATCCCAATGTAGGTTTATGAAGATTAGTCATATTGCAATATGAAGTTTCTCAGCCTCGGCAAATTTAAGATGTGTGGATTTCAGCTCCCAGAATTCCCCAGCCAGCATGCACCTTTTTATGCTGTAATTTGCCCAAAGTCTCTTTCAGATGAGATAAATTAAATAAACAAATCATTGCTGAAGTTGAGAAGCATTTTTCTAATACTACATTCAATATTTAGTGGGAAAACTTATTTCTTTTCTCTTCCCATTATTCATGTGTTTCCAGAAGAGGGCAGTGGGGAGTAGTTAATGAAATTTGCTTCAAGATGAAAATTCCCCACACATAGTACATACATGCAATACTGTGACACAAGTATGAATCAGCACAGGTCTGTGTTGTGATGCCATATCACACTTTTATGTCATTTTGAAGTCTTGGTTAGATAGAGACGCCTAAGATTATGGAATGGAAAATTAGTTGAGGCCTATTTAAACATAAGCACTCTATAAACTTTAGTTTAAAATCCTACTCTGTTTGTCATACTGTCAAATTGAAATACTTTCTAGCTATTAACTTATTAACTTTACATTTGCCTATGCTTCGTGTACACCTCCTGTTCCTTTTTGCTAAAAGCTCAGAAACCTAAAATAGACATGAAGTAGGTTAGCCTACATCAGTGATGGTGAACCGATGGCACACATGCCACAGACGGCACGCAGACCCCCTCTGTTGGCACGTGAACCAAGTTGCTCCAGCATCTCCCCAGAGTTGAACATGCTCAGAAAGAGAGTGATGATGCCAGGTGACGACATTTTAGGGCCCTGCGTATGTTCAGAAAGAGAGTAACAGTGATGGGCGATGACATCGCGATATACAACTCGTTAGATATGACTCATCCTGGCACTCGGTGCCTAAAAGGTTAACCATCACTAGCCTACATGATTATGGTTTACTCAAACAACTTGCTTTTAGGACATGAATTTTGTTAAAAACCTATTGCTAATCTGAAGGTTGACCATTTATATTGCTCAAATTGTTTGCAATTTTTCCAGCATCATTTCAAGTTCAAACGCATTCCTTTTTAATTCTCTATAAACATCTCTATTTTCCATCACCCTAATTAAACATTCTTTCTCTGATTCTGCAGAATTTCTTATCTGGTGATTTCCAGTGCAATGACAGCCACAGATGATCCAAAAGTCCTTTAACTAGTTATCAGCACTGTAGCAGATAAGGGACCATGCTTGTGTATAAGTAGTCCCCGACTAACAACCTCTGTTGCTCAGTGATGTGGCCATTACATGAGTTGTGTCTAGTTTGAAAATATTTTTTTGCCACGTTCATTAAGCAAATACAGCTTCCCCACTGATTTTGCTTTTGCAAGTCATCTGTGAACAAATGACGATGATGTTTCCCTAGGACCTTGAAACCATCATAATACATGCCTATTGCCAAGGGTCCAAATTTTGATCATGTGGCCCTGGGCACTCTGTGATGTTCATAAGTGCAAAGACAGATCGCTACCTTTTCCAGTATTAACTTAACTTTGAATGGTCATTAAATGAATAATCATAAGTCAAAGACTACCTGTAATCAAATGATAACTGAGGCTGATCCCCTTTTGAACCTGTGTGAGATGTCAAGACGCATGCATAAAAGGACTGGGGTTTGCAACCTGACCACCTGAAACAATTCTAATCAGACTGACCATTTGATTGGGATTGGTAGTTGAAATGACAGGTATACCAATAGCAATAACACTTAGATTTATATACTACTTCATCGTGCTTTAAAGCACTGTCTAGCAGTTTACAGAGCCAGCCTGTTGCCCTCCAACAATCTGGATCCTCATTTTACCGACCTTGGAAGGATGGAAGGCTGAGGCAACCTTGGACCGGTCAGTATTGGGTTCCTGGCAGTGAGTAGAATCAGCCTGCAATATTGCATTCTAACCACTGCGTCATTGTGATGGGTATGTAGGTTATGTCAATTTTTGTGTTTTCAATTCCAAAGCAAGAAAACATGTATGTCATTGTCCAAAAGAGAACAAAGGAAGTAGCTAATTGTTGATTTGCATCTGTTATTGGACCTGCTACTGCTGGATAAAAATAGAAATTATTCTTTTAATCTTAAAGGAAATTTTTCAAGAAATTAAAATTCAGTAAGATTAGATATATTCTTTTTGAATATTTGAGTCTATGAAAATGTATAGAGTCCTATACCTTTTCCACACATAATTAAGAATTACAAGCTTATATAAACTGCAACATAAACTTGGAAAGATTTGGGATATTTTTTATGTCCCTAATAAAAATCTTTTAACCAACTATTTTGATTTCTGATTTTATTTTGTTTTCTGCTTTGCCTCCAGCTGGAAAGAATATTATAAAAAACCTTAAAAGCTTCCTCTTTTGCAAATAAAGCTTCTGTTTGCAAGATATATCTTCCTAGCATCATTAGACTAAGAAAGTGTACTGACATTACCAAAGTCATCCAAAATATAATTTGACAATAGAGTTTCTTGACTTCTTTCCTTTTTCCAGTGATTATACTTTTGGAATAAGAGGCTAAAAACCCTGATATAGAAATATAGCCTAATGCATATTTTTATGATTTCCCCCTCTGAACATAAACTTCAGTGTATTTAGATTCTTTCTAAATGTTACCTTAGTATTACCAGCATTTTTTATTTACCGTATTACATCGATTATAAGATGCATGTTTTTTCCTATTTTGGTGTATTCATGGTGCATCTTATATTCGATGGTGTCTTACCAGGGTGAAGGGTATGCTCCAAGAAGCTGTGCGTATTCAACCAAGGTCTCGCGAATAGGAGGTGTGGGTGAGCTAGTAGCCATTGCTGCAGCTGCTGCCAGGGCCCGCCCAAGAATAAGTATGGGGAGCCTCGGCAAGCGTGGATTGGGGCCCATTAACCCTACACTTGCCCTTCGGCCAGCTGTGACTGCTGTGCAATTGGGATACAATTCACTTTGATGCTGCTTTTAAATGCAAACGTTTTTCTAACTTAGAAAAATAAGGGTGTGTCTTATAATTGGTGACGTCTTATAATCAATGTAATACTGTATTTCTATCAATACTTTACATACTTGCTGATAAAATAAGAAAATCAGTTAGAAAATTCAGTTTTTCAAGTGGATTCGTTTCTTTACAATGATTCAGTCCTCTTTTGGACATTTGGTTTCACTTTTAGTTAAATTGAATTAATTGAATTAAAATTAAAATCAAGAAATTTTCTCCTTTACTTTCCATTTTTGGCTTTTGTTTGTCTCTTTTTGTTTGCATGCCAATTTAAATCATTTACATGTAGGCATCAACTTACAAGTGGTCAGCAAATTTTTGAAGTTTTGGGGTATTTGGATACTGAAGTTCTAATTGCCACACACCTCCCACAGCCAGGTTTAGGGTTTTGTACACTTAACAGCTGGCAGGCAATTATAGCCAATTGAACTGTCCCACAGTCACATAACTGAGTTTTATGACATTTTCACAAAACTGGCATCTACTTCCAATTTTCGGCAAAACCAGCCAATAGCAAAAATTTTATTTGCTTAATAATTGTTGTGGTAACTTAACAACCACTGCAAAAAAGGTAAAATTGTGTTAGCCAGATGAGTGACTGGCTTTATGATGACAATGGCAGCATTCATTATAGTCACAAATCAAGGATCATCTATGAATGGCAAATAAATATGTGCTAGCCATCCTTAAAATTTCAAGTTACTCATGTATCTCTGTTTACTGCCTAAAAATACGCATATGGGGTCTGTGAACACCAAAAAACTACACCAAAAACAGCATTTCTAAATTAAAACTGAGTCTATGCCTTCAAATTGTGGGAAAAGGTGTGCGCACCTAACTTCTTACTTTATCATTAGTTTCCCAAAAAACCCATCCAAATCAGTAAATTTGATATTTTGGGTGCACAGAGGATGTATTCTGCATACACAAACCCATTCCACACCTCGGAGACATTATTCTGAGCATAAGGCCTGTCTAGGCTCCATTCAGTACTTGGTCTAAGGTTTTAGCTTGAAACCGTTTCAAAGCAGCGGGTATTATTTTGCCCCCTTTGGTAAAATAGAACCATTCAATTGCATTTGCAGATCTTAATGCTGTCTGGGAGACATAACCGTGTCAGACAGCATCTCATAATTGTGTCCCCTTGAAGTGTAAATCTCTGCCAGGTATTAGAAGATGTGAACCTGTTCAGTTGGGTTCCTTCTCTATGAATTTTAACTTTTTTGGAAAAGAATAACTTTGAAACTTTAGCACCAACCTATTTTCGTTGCAATATTGAACTGCAGCATCCATTGCCTTTTTGAGCCCTGTGGGAGAAGGAGAAAGAAGGACTGCATTGCCACATAAGATAATATTGAAAGGTTGTTATCTTCAAACTCACACCCAATCCAATTATATGTGCAAAGGAGACAATCTTGTTATTGGCTCCTTATTGGTATATTTATTTGGGATACAAATATGCTTAGAAAAGCTCCTGCCTTTCTGTGCATAAGAAAAGTGAAATCCAAGCATAGTTCATGAGCCACCTCTCAAGCAAACCAGCTATAGCCATCAAGTGAGTCCTGAAGTCAGTTTTCATCTAGCTCAAATCGTTGAACACAATTGTAAATTACATAGCTTCTATTTGCATGTTAGAATTTTGGCTTGGTTTGCTCTGCTTTTTCATGAGACAAATCTCCAGAAGCTTCATTTACTTTAGGCAATATCATGATTTTTTTTTTGTTTACTATGAATATCAAAATCACACGTGTGAGATTATATTTCATCTTCCTCTGCTCTGTTATGCAGTCTTATTCCCAAAGAAGAGGCTGCTTTGGCTGGTTTTGATGAGGGATTTCCAGGGACAAACTTCTAGCATTATCTGATTGTAATGGGGTCCTCTATTCAAATCTTCTGATTTAAAAGATCTTTGGGGGTATTTGATAACCAGAAACATCAGATGAAAAAAGTTCAGATGCCAACCAGACAGGAGAGGCAAGTTCATTCCTTCTAAATTAGGAAGTAGGAAACCCTATATCATTCTGGATAAATAGCTGTCCAATCTCTTCTTTAAAATCTGAAGTGATGGACCACTCACAACCTCTGGAGGTAAGCCATTTGCAATTTCAGGAGGAAGTAAGGGGCACCATCATTAAACATTTATTTACATCAAAGATCAATCTTAGATGAATAAAACATACTATTAGAAGAAAAATAATCATTAAAATTATAATTTCATTCCATCTCTAAACTATTTAAAAGAAAAGCGAAAGTCAAGCAAGGGAACTCAGAGAGCACAACTTTGAACTGAGGCACCCAGAGCAGCAGAAAAGAAGAAACAAGACTTCAACCAAGACTGGGGTATATGTAGGTCATGCAACTGCATATAAACCCCTCTCTCCCTTCCACGGATGATATTACATAATCTGTCAATGAAACGCGTGCAAGAGAACAGCCATGATTAGAGAAACATACAGAATGCAACAAGAACCACAAAGGCAACAATAATTCCTGCAACATTGAGGTGGTCAGAAGAATATTATCTTATGTAAATTGATTGAGGAGTTAGCAAAAATGTTGTTACTAGCATACAGAAATCAAATATCAACTTTCGTATGAATCTTTGTTCTACAGTTTGCTGCAGATTCTTTTTTCTGCAAGAGACATTTTCCTCCTCCTCCTCCTCCTCCTCCTCCTCCTCCTCCTCCTCCTCCTCCTCCTCCTTTTCTTTCTACTTTTTCT
>JANHFO010005208.1:36049-47325 GCA_032468095.1 Pareas carinatus
GAGAATCGAACTGGTGGCTAATGGCAGATGGCAGTCAGCAGAAATAGCCTGCAGCGCTGCTTTTAACCACTGCACCATCCTGGCTCTCTTTCATGGCTGGTGTCATGTCATCAGTGGTTTGGTTTAACAGACTTCCTTCTTCTTAAGTTTTTTTCAGCAAGAACTTCAAAAATCCATCTGGGCTTGAGATGTGTTACTGTTAACATCTGATTAATATTTTATTTTCTTAGATTTATTAAATAAGAACAATGTCTGCCAGTGTTTCTGTAGTTTCAGTTCTACTATCTTATCTGCTTTCTGATAGGAATTGCCATTATAACAGAGCAACATGCAGCCATGTGGACAGATGGACGCTATTTCCTTCAGGCATCCCAACAAATGGATTCCAATTGGACACTCATGAAGATGGGTGTGTGTGAATCCAAACCATGGTTTTATTTCATCTTACACAATAAGTTATTTTATCTGAGGAGTGTCCAACAGGGTCATCTTGAGAATCTCTATTGGCATACCATCGAACTGTAATATGAGAAAAGGGAATAATTATTAAGGATAGCACACATTCTATTTAAGTCATGTAATTTATGTAAGCGAAATTAGATTTTAACTTAGTTCTACCTGCTTTTTGGAAAGTTATTGTCTGACATGCTACAAGACCAGTGAAGGCCTTAAGCCTGATAAATCTCATGAATACATGCTTTGTTTGAAACAGTACTTCATTATGTAAGCATAAGTTCTTCAGTTAAGGAGTTGCATTTGTTATTAGTTTACATTGTGTAATTCCTGTTTCTGCTACACTGAGTGGGCTGCAGGCAGAAATGGAAATATAAGTAACATCATCATAATGTTTTAAAGAGGATGTTGACACTGCTAGTTCATGTGAATATTACAGAACGTTTTACTTTCTCCATCCCATAGAATAATGCAGTAATTTTCATGTAGGAAGCAAGGCGATTATCCTAACCAGTTCATCTTGCTTTGAGCTGGCCTTGCTTTCATGTTTGCAATCCTATCTTTTGGGGTTTCCTTCCCTCAGGACTGAAAGATGTTCCTACTCAGGAGGACTGGCTTGTAAGCGTACTTCCTCAAGGTTCCAAAGTTGGAGTGGATCCTTCTATTATTCCTGCTGGTGAGTTTGACCCAGTGCTTTCCTCTTAGTACAAACAGTTAAATTTTTCCACCTTGCCCCAATCCACTATTCACCTTCACAGTGACCCCAATCAACTTTATTCTGTCTGCAGTTATATATATAGGTATATATTTATAAATTGCAGGTATACAGCAATAGCAAGAGCATATAGACTTATATACCGCTTCATAGTGCTTTACTCTATGTGATTTACAGAGTCAGCATATTGCCCCCAACAATCTGGGTCCTATATAAATTGTGGCTAATGTTTTTTTTGGATGATGGATAGTTGAACACGTTACCTAGCAGGAGGGGACTCGCAGCATGCCCCTTCTTCAGGAGCGAATGAGGTGGGACAGTCCCATTGGTTTGAGATGGTTCCCCAGTAGACTGGTTCCATACCATGGAGGGCTTTCAGGTGATAGCATACCTTGAATTGGATCCAGAAGAAAACTGGCAACCAATGCAGTGGTTGCAACAGGAGTGTTACATGGAGATTATGTATATACATAACAGGAATGCATTATATCAGGAGTCCCCAACATGTGGGCCGTGAGGGATTTGCAACTGGGCTGCGGAAATGGTTGATGAGCACGCATATCCTCTCTTGAACAAGCGGCGGAATGAGCACATGCACGGGTGCTCCATTTGTGTGAGCAGCAGACATGCATGCATGGCACTTGCTCAAATGGAGCTGGATGTGTGCACATACGTACTTGTCGGTCACTCGTGTGAAACCATCCCCTCTCCCTCCCCCGGTCTGCAAAGCCGGAAACGTTGAGGAATTCTGCATTATATAGCAGGTTGTTTCTCTCTGCATCTTTCAGATCAGTGGAAGAGGATGAACAAAGTTCTGAAATGTGCTGGCCATGTTCTTGTGCCAGTCAAAGATAATTTGATTGATGCCATATGGGCAGATCGGCTTCCACGACCTTGTAAGCCTCTGATGACGCTAGATCTTAGCTTCACAGGTAAGGGGAACCCACTTATGTTTGCAGATAGAGGATTCAACATAGTTTCTTAATGCGATACCCTCTAAATTTTCTGATATTTTAGCCAACACCTTGCAGGCATCAGGTCAGCAGGCTTCCTTTTTAATTCTATCTTGATCAGAGGGACAGGCAATGGAATGGGGCAGAACGCGATTTTGAAACCACTATTGTGATTTTAATATTTGCTAACTCATAAAAATAGTTCTGACATTGGTCATGAAATATAGGTAAATATGGTCCATTTCCAGAAAGAAGTCCTTTGTTATGCAAGTGTCTAAATTCCAGTTTGGCTGAGTTCTAATTTCAGTTGCCTGTTGCAGGGATCAGTTGGAAAGAAAAGATTACAGCTCTGCGGGGCAAAATGGCTGAGAGGAAAGCTCTCTGGTTTGTTGTTACAGCTTTGGATGATGTGGCTTGTGAGTATCAGTATGGGCCATTTAGCATTATTTTATTGCTATGTTGAGTGATTTCTGTGCATTGGCAATAAAAATATATCCAGCAATATGACTGGACTATTACTCCCATTTTTTATTAGGCCATGGTTTGCCTACTCTCAGCTTGTTGGGGAAAAAAACCATAATAGGCTAGACTCAAAAAACAGTGAGCTTAAAACCACGTTTTATAAATCACACAGCTGACTATGTGATAACATCCTAATCCCAGATGAACGACACTGTGACTTAGTGCAGTATGAAAATCTAGCTGGTCAGTAGCAATTCTTTTGAAATGCGGAGATCAGAGGAATTGGTTGATCAGTGCAATTAACAATGAAGAAAAGGAGGCTGGTGGTCCCCAGTAATGCTAAGCACACAGCATAAAATTGGTGAAAAAGCACCCATTTTGTCTGCCTAAAGTAAGGCTTTGGTGACTTTTCTTGGGCTAAAGTTGTGCTCAGGCTCCAGAAAGCAGGCCGGGTCAAAACTAAGTTTGATGTCATTTGATTCTCATTTTAATTACCTGTGTGTATATACTCATTTTCTGCCTTACGTGCAAGTTGATAACAATTTTTGGAGACCTGCCTGCCCCACACACAAGGGTTGTGGGAATGCCTGCAAACTTGTGTGTGCACAGTGTGCCTTCCCCAAATATGTGAGAGTCTTCCTGTAGAGTGGTGGAGCCACTTAATGACCTTCAGCAGCGGTGTCCAGCTTTAAGACTTGTGGACTTCAACTTGGCTTAAGTTGAAGTCTACAAGTATTAAAGTTGCCAAGGTCAGGCACCCTTGGCTTGTAGCAAATCATACTCTTTAAACTTTGGTCTATAACCTCTTCTTGTTTGAAAGAGTGTGAACTGGTTTTTGATTCCTGGCATATTTTCAGTGAAGGGACTTTTTTCCAGCATCCCATACTACAGGAAAATTAGTTTCTCTACAGGTAAAACAATCATTCTATTTATTTCCTGTTCTTATATTTGTAAAAATGCCCCATGTCATTTAATGGGATAGTATAAGGTAGAACATTTCACATTTTTTGTTTGGTTTACATTTTCAAAGTATTAACCCTGCAGATGAAAATTTTACGGTATGTAAAAATAGATCTTTAAAACAACAAGTTATATTGCATTATATTTGTCTGTCTATTCAGTCATTACTAACTTTCTTTGAGATCATGGTTATGTGGAGAAAGTAACTACAATAGGTAAATTGGCACATAGATGCCACAAATGTACTTTTGAACAATACCTCAGACATTTTAGCAGGTTTTTTTTTGAGGTTTTGAAAGGGGTACCCCAAAATATGTGCCTTCACTCAATACCTCCATGGAATACATTCACTCATTGCTTCATAATTTATTATTGCGTGCACAAGCATATTTGTGTAATGAAAATGTGAAGAAACAAAGTTGAGCAAAAACCTTAGTTGGTTTTCTGTACTAAACACAACTTGAAAACACATTTCAGTGCAACCTAATAGTGCCATCTTGTGGCAAAGGTTCTGAAAGAATCCAGAAATTTTATCTGGACCAGGATGTTGGTTAAAAGGCTGGTTGGATGTTAATCACTACCTTTTTATTGTGATACAGGGCTTTTTAATCTTAGAGGGTCTGACGTGGAATACAATCCAGTATTCTTTGCTTATGCTATCATAGGAATAGACACTATCAGGTAAGAAGAATTATCACTTTCTCCCTAGTTTTGCTAGCACTTGGCAGTATTTTATTTTTTAAAATGTACAGAAAATCTTTAAAAACAAAGTTTTTGTATTAACAAGTATATGTATTTTCAAATCAGTATTGGGGAATATAATATATGATGCCTTTAAAGCTCATTAAGTGTTTTTTTTGAAGCTCTCGATTGATTTCCTGTGAAAATGTCTGTTTCACGTTTGCCTTAGCTTTCATTAACAGTAACATTATCCAGGGCCTGATAGAGTTCCTAATTTTTTACTCAAATATTGTTTATGTAGAAATATTGCATTACATTTGCCATAAATCATTACATTGTTACTTGCTTTTTAAAAATGGCTTTAGGTTGAATTGAACAGAATGTTATGTACTGTATCAGACTTGGAACAACAGTTAAACTAAACCCTGAATAGACTCTAATTTAAATATCATCCCTATATATTTTATATTTTTTAAATTTACTTTTCTGAGAGTTATTATCTCAAAGGTAATGTAGTAGTTTATCAATAAATGGCATCAAGCTCTTTAAGACTTTCCCAGTGACCCTCCATAAATGTAAAGACCCAGTTGTCTCCCCTTTATTAAAGGTTATCACAGAAATGTCACCTTTTGCTTCTTTTCTCACTCTTCTCTTTTAGGTTGTTTATTGATGGCAATCGCTTAGTAGACTCAAATGTGAGAGAACATTTGTTTCTGGATTCTGCTCAGGACCTTGAATTGCACGTACAAGTGCTGCCATACGATTCCACCCTAACAGTGCTTAAATCAATTTGTGAAAGTCTCTCTCCACATGAGAAAGTTTGGCTCAGTGATAAAGCCAGCTATGCTCTAACTCAGGCCATTCCCAAGGTGTGTACATTCTAGTGCCTTCTGGACGGCTGAAGTGACTAGTTAGTTAAAATAATTTATTCAAGAAGTGTATTGGATTAGAAAAAAATCAGGCAAGGGAGATTATAGGCATTTAAAGCAGAGAAAGAGATAGACAAGGACAAACACCAAGGGAGAGAGAAAGAGTTGTAGATCAGTCTACAGACATAAAATATTTATTTATTTTATAGTTCTAATAGGAAAGAAACTCAGCAGCTTAAAATTGTGTTTGTCTGTTTTTGTTGCCATATTCTACAATTGAGTCATGTTCAGTTTGCAATCAGTCTTTCAAAACCTTTATTTTTAAAAAAATGCTCTTAGCAAGTTCTGTATTCTCAGTGTGCTTGATTTCCTGAGTCAGGAATTTTGCCATCTCTTAAATGTCATTTTCTTTCCTTCAGCCCTTTTCTATAGTCTATGAAAATATTTTGATTGCCCCCATTACCTGTTTTACTCAGCTTTTATCATTTGCATATAGAAGAAGCATCCCCTCTACTTTTTCACTAAGTTATTAATACAAAAAATGTTACATGACCAAGGCCTGAACCTGTTTCTCCTTAATTTCAGTGCTTAGAATTAATTATTGCTTATATTTAACTAGTTTGCTAATCAGAACATTATGTAAAACTGTATTTGTAGAATTTCAACAAAGGTGACCTGTCTTTTTGAAAAAAAGAAACAAGATAAAATAGATCTGGTAGTGTTCCTTGATTAATTCATGCTAGTTTTCAAGATGCTTGCAAATTAATTTATTTGTTGTATGTTCTAGATTCATAATTCCTTGGATCTTTCTTTTCCCCTTTATTGACTATAGACAGAACATTTACTCTCCTTTAGTTGCCTGCCAGTTCTCCAGGATTTTTTGCAGATGATACATAGAGGTTTGGCAAGCCCATTAGCAAGTTCCTTCAGTTGCCTGTTACGCAGTTCTTCTGACTGTACGAATTTAAATTATTTTGGATTAAAGATTTATTCCCTGATCATGTGTCTCAATTTCAAGCATTAATTTCACTGTTAATTCTGTCTTTTATAATTTTTTCTCACAAATGACAGAACAATGAGCCAAAATAGTTTAACAGCTCCACCCTTTTGTTTCTAATCTCTTAGCATGTTGATGTTCTGAACTTTGTTCAAGAAAGATATACATGCAAAACAGAAGAAGTCTGGGAATGAGTAAATTATCAAATTATGATCCAAGCACAGATATGATGTTTACGGATTCAAAAATGTAACTTATTATAGTGACTGTGCCACACCTGGATCGCTAGGTACTTAGGACTCTGAGCAAACTCTGTTTTTTTTGTTTTGTCCATATTTTAGGATCATCGCTACCTCACCCCCTACACTCCCATCTGCATAGCAAAAGCTGTGAAGAATGTGATGGAAGCGGAAGGCATGAGGAAGGCTCATGTAAGTGATTTGCCCAATTTCCTAAAGCAATAGCCTTCTGTGCAAAAAGCTGAAATGCTGAGATATTTCTGGCTGTGGGAAAAATTGCTTTCATTGCAATTGACTGCTGAAACATATATGGTAATCTCTGGATGGATTCTTCTAAATTCTTGTACACTTTTGACTGTTTTATTTCTTCTTCTTTTAATGACAGATTAAAGATGCTGTTGCATTATGTGAGCTATTTAATTGGCTGGAGAAAGAGGTACAGTTTTACAGACTTTTGTTATGAGAGGAATATTTCTTGGATTGAACACTTACATGAATAGCGTAACAGCGTCATGAATTTAGGAAAGACAAATAGCCAACCTTGAACCATGTTGGCATTTATGGGTAATGACTAACGTGGGTCCTGAACTGAGGTGTAATGTGTTATCTATGAGCCCAAAAGGGCCATCGGGATATGGGCCTACATTCTCTGGGGGAGCCCAACCTATTACTCGGCAATCTGTAAGTTTGTTAATAGCCATTTTGTCTTGTTTGGGTTGAGGCTGTGCCTGTTTTTCCCCATTCATAGCCTGAAGGCCTCCAGCTGTTGTGTGTTCTGCCATCTTCTGTTTGGCACAGAGTGAAGGAACTGGGTGTCACCTGCATATTGATGATACCTCACTCTGAACTGCTGGATGACACTTTCAGTCTTTATATCCAGCTATGTAGATGTTAAGAGTTGAGAAAATACCAAACTCTGGAACACAAGGAAATAAACAAGGACTTGGCTTCTCCGCTCCTTTCATCACCAACAGAATTTGCCACTCGGGAAAGAGTAGAAGTACTGTAAAATGATGCTTCCAACTCTATTTGCCAGTCTCAAAGGATAGTGTGGTCAGTAGTTTTGAATGCTGCTCTACTAGTGTTAGTAGTAGTGAAAGTAGTAGTGAAAGTCCAGTAGGACAAAGATAGTCACACTCCTCTCTCCAAGCTCTACCACAAGTTATCCATGGCAGTAATCAATGGAGTTTCCATTCCATGTCCAATATTAAATGCTCCTGATTATATCATTGTGATATATTTTTTGTAAGTGTAGACACTTTGTAAATATCAGTCCACATATTGCATGCTAGTATGTAATGGAGGGGAGGGAAACTAACAATGGCATATCAGAGAATCTGTAGGTATGCAGAATATAAAAAAGTCTAATCAAGCATATGCGACTGCATTGATTTAATACAACTTTGATGCTTGCCAGGTTCCGAAAGGCAACATTACGGAAATCATAGCAGCAGATAAAGCAGAGGAATTTCGTGGGTAAGAAAAAGACTAAGGTGGGATGTCATGGGTTACTGCAGTCCAAGTTCAGCAAAATGTAGAGATGACAGGGACTGTTAGATGATTTCACATGCCAAAAATGAAAACGTTATAAAAAATAAGACACAAAATTTCATGAGATTTCATGTGAGACCAGATAGCATTTGGCTCTTTCAAGAATTTAGCCATTTTTAATTTTAGAAATGACAATGTTTTGCGGACTGTAAACTCAACTCTACTTTTAAGACAAAATTAATATACTTGCGTATAGAATCTATTCTGAAGCAGCTAATTCCTGATAACATTTAACTGTTAATGGATAGAGACCCTAAAGAGGGACCATTAGTCTAGCATCTAATTTCCCTTTCATTTCAGCCTTCCAAATCTTAGCTGATTTCCTACATATTATTAAGCTAGAGTAAACTGAACAAGTCCTAGCTTTCACTAATCCAGATTTTCCAAGTTCAACATGTCCAGGATACTGTCTTCACTGAACTGCAGTAGTGAAAGATGAAGACTTTAGTTGGCCTTGGTTTCTTAGTATTCAGAGTTGTGAAGAATGACAAAAGAGCAAAAAGAGAATAGGCAAATAGGGTACAGAAGAGGTAGCTGAAAGAACTATGACTAGGAGGAATCTGAGGATTTTTTCAGTGATTTTTTTTCATGAAATGCGTCTTTTTCAGGCAGCAAGAAAACTTTGTTGACTTGAGCTTTGCTACCATTTCAAGTACAGGCCCAAATGGTGCTATCATTCACTACAAGTAAGAGCAATAAAGGTCCTTTCTTAACGGCTGATTTTATAACCAAAAATATGTTTTAATATGTTTTTAATTTGTATCTGTATTTGTATTTGTTCATTTTAAAACTGCCTGTAAGCCGCCCTGAGTCCTTCGGGAGAAGGGCAGGATATAAATAAAATTTATTTATTATATTATTATTATAAGACACATAGCATGATAGTATCTTAGCAGTTCAAATTAAGGGACAAATTGATTACTATATGTAACTGGGTTGGGGTGAGCAAACCTTTCCCTTGCATTCCAACTCATTGAATATAGTCTTTATTTTGTTTGAGGCTTCTTAGACCTGAAATTATAATCTCCATGGGTGGTAGCATTATTCTAGACTTCTGGCTGGGGATTAAAGAATTAGAATCTTCATAATATCTTGGGCTTTCTTTAAACAACAAAGAAGAGTCTGACTTATGCCATGACCAGGCTGAAGTAGATGCTGACTTTAAGGTTTGGTTGCTTTCTCTTCTAACTATTCGTTCAAAATTATTATTGTGAAACTGTCAAAATGGAATCTTTGTGATTGTTGCCAGAGTAGTCCAAAAAGTGAGGAGAGGCTTATCCCTGTTGCCAAGGACTGCATGACTTAGAACTGCCCTTTTAAAAGATGACTCAAAAATAGCTTCACTGAACAATTGAGCTTTGGTCAGAGTGCTTTCTTTATAGCAGAAAGTAAAACAGATTTAAATGATGGTTAAAGATGAAGTAAGAGGAACTGCAATGTCTTGGCAGCTTTCTCTATATTTGTCTATTTCTTGAAAGTATGTAAATGCAATTCAATCCAAGGAATTAAGTTGTCAATATTTATTTAGATGTTTATAGCCTCCCATCTCATCATAGTGATTCTGGGTAGCTAACAACATATAAAAACACTATACAAAATAACTAAACAAAAAATGTAGAAAATCTATAATGAGTGCTGAGATAAAAAACACATCTGATAAACTATGAACACCCCACAGGATCCAGCTAACCTAAACTCCAGTGTCCGGGAACAGATTCAAATATCTAAAGCTTTTTGGAAGGCTGACAGTCAGGGCTAATCTTATCTTGAAAGATAAGATGTTCTGAAGGACAAGTGCTCTGACGGAAGAAATCCACTTTCTGGGTCCCAGGAGATGATATTCTTCCAATAGATGAAACCTGTAGAATGCCCTTCCTGCCTGATCAGAGGGGATTGGTAGAAATGATCAGAGAGAGATACCATGCAGCTAATAAATTTTACAAACAAACTCACTAATAATCTGGCTCTATGGCGCACAAGACTTTATAGATGATAACTGCCATCTTGAATTGACCCAGAAGCATATTGGGAATCAGTGCAGCAGAGGTATAATATGAATATATCAAAGTGAGCCCATAGCTGCCTACACCATTGCATTCTGGGCCAGCTGAAGATTCCAGACGTTGTTCAAGGGCAGCCCCATGTAGACAGCCTTGCAATAAATAATTCTGAAATGATATGTGGGAATGACTTTGAGGGAGAAAGGGGAAAGATATTGCCTAGGAACTTATCAAATAAAAGGGCAAGAAACTCTAAACTGCTTAATGGGTAAAGAAAAACTTTAAAAGGATCTGCCCTAATATATTAGACGGTTAAAAGTGACGGCGGGATATTTGAATTTTCAGAGTTGTAAGATTCTGTTAATGTAGCCTGAGAATACAGTGGAATTAGGTCATCTGGTTGTATTTATTGTTTGGTTTACCTGGGAGAGTGACAGATTTATTTAAGAGGTGACCAAGCCGTGATTGACTGACCATGCAATTAGTGCAGAAGAAGAAGTGCTAAAAATCTAGCCACAGTTTCCATGTGTTTCCTTAAGAACAAGTCAAGGAGGAACCCCAAATTGTGACCTTTTCCATTTGGGATGTAGCAAGTTGAAAATCATCAGATACAAAGAACCTCAAACTCAATGCTACTCAATCTTGTTATGGGTTGAGCTAAAGCCTGCAGTTTCCTATTTGAGTCCATCAGCTTCCAGACACCAAGACAACGTATTCATAACTTCACTTGGTTGGCTATGGTAGAACTATAGAGCTGGGTATCATCAGCATACTGAACATATTTCACCTGGAACATTAGGTAACTTCCCAGAAGTTTCATATAGTTTTAAAGTGAAAGAGACAACTGAACTCTGAGGCATCTCACACAGAAGGAAGAAATCGAGGAGAACAGATGTTGCTCCTGCCAGAGGTTATCCACAAGAGCAACCAATGCTATTTTAATAAACAAGATCTGAAACCTGACTAAAAGGGGTTTAGATAATTTACTTCCTCCAAGCCCTTCTGAAGCTGCAGGCAACCATTTTCTCAGCCATCTTCTTCCAAAAGAAAAAGTTAGAGACAGGATGGAAGTTTCCAATGTGGTTGAGTTCAATGATGGCTTCTTGAGGAAGGTGTTAGCCACTATCTTATTTAATATCGGCGGTACAATCTTCTTCCTCAAGGAAACATGCTTATACTAGATGATACCGTGTTTCCCCGAAAAAAAGACATCCTCTGAAAATAAGACATAATTACAAATGCAATATAAGGCATCCCCCGAAAATAAGACCTCCCTGAAAATATTTTTGGGGAATGCCTTACTTTTGGGGAAACACGGTAGATTGCCCACCCCCACCCCAAATAACACTCGTCCCTGGGCAGCTTCTTATCTGTTTGAGCGGGGTACAGAAAAATC
>JANHFO010005208.1:80995-92819 GCA_032468095.1 Pareas carinatus
CTCAGTGCCAGAATCTTGTGGTTCAGTAACCTAATGTACTTGTCGTTTGCTTAAAAGCTAATAAAAAAAATACAAACATGTTTGTGAAAAAAGAACCCAAATTCCTTTGGATGAGACATTGAAAGGCGGCAAATCTATTTTAGATTCCCTAAAAAGGTTCAAGCTAACCTTATAAAAAACAAGGCAATATTTGTTGGGACAAAATGTTCTAACTCAAAAAAGAATACATGAAACATATGAAATTTAGTACATCAAGGATTTCAGTGTTTGCTAAGGACTCTTTGGAAAGGCAAAAAATCAACAGTTAAAGAGCCCCGGGTCTTCAGAGCCAACATTTACCTGCAATGCTGCAAACATCATCATTTCCTCTTCTGTGCATTCAATTTCTTCCAAAAGAATAGCCCATTTTGATTGTTCATATAGTTGATTTATTCTGATTGCATCATACTATGGAGACATAACCAAATCATCATTTCATAACTCCATGGACAATATACAATTTTTATAACCAGAAATCTCCCCTAAAATATAAATAAACCTTGGTTTTCATTTTTACTTGCTGATCGAATGTTGTGTGCCTCTCTGAAATACAACAGACCATTTAAGGTCAGAAGATGCAGTGCTCCAACAGAAAATTTCCTTCCCTCTTGGAACTAATACTGTACAAACCTTCCCTGCTATAATTTAAATAAGCCATCTATTCCAAATAGGCTGAAATTATCACTCTCCCAATCTTCTTTTCCCTAGTTGATGCAAAACTAATCTTTGTCTTAATACCTTTTAAATGGTACTCCCAACTTTTAGGATGAGGTAGTCTCTTACTCTCGATAAGGGCTGCACCCTCCCTGAAGGAGCACAACGTTAAGCTTTGCCACACACATTTAAATGTGTCTTTGTCATTCAAAGCCTCAGTGAAGTGCATTAGTGCATGCCCAGTCTGAGGCTTGTAACCCTTCAATGCACAGAAACACCTCATCACAATAATCTATAACATATGCCATCGTTTTTAGATTATTGCAACATATTCTGCACAAAGTTGCCCTGGAAAGATCTCAGTAGTACAATTAGTACAGAATATAACAGCAAAACCTAAAGTCAGAATAGACTTGAAAAAAAATACACACACACATTTAGTTCTGAAATAATTGCTGCATGTGTTACAGGTCAATTCAAGGTTTTACTAATAACATTTAAAGCCCTTATCAGTTTGGCATCCCATTACTTAAGGACTATTTCCCAACCATAGACCTATCCATGGCACATGCCTTGTTTATTAATGGAAATTCTGGTCTCAGCTATGGTCATAAATTGAGGACCTCCTGTATTACATGGAGATGTGAAAGAGGGTCTTGCTTTGGCTTTGGAATATGCTACCCCTGGAAGCTATGATATTACTGAAATCATGGATCTTCTGATATCAAATAAAATCATAGATTTTTAAACATGACTTGGAAATTAGTGTTAGCATACTGATTTTGTCTCTTAAATACCCCTCTACATTATTCTGTTATTATAACTGTGCTTTGAATTAAATTATTTGCCTTACTAGCCTTTATCTTGCTTTTCATGGCTCATAATCCAATCATTTCTTAGCAGTTCTGTAAAAAAAGTCTATATGGATCACAGTATGTAGCCAGATCACTAACCCATGTACATGCACTGAAAATCCTGACTATATTATAGTTAACATAACTGTATACCTTAGGATTCAAATCAAAGAAGCTGTGATATTTGAACCGCAGTAGTAAAGCTTCATTTTCTTTCACATTTTGTTCCATAAGTGATCTTGAAGAATCTAGCCACCTTCCAAAAGAGAAAAAAAATACTAGCTCAGTCATTACAAAGCAATGTTTTCACACAAACAAGCTCCAAAACTAATGTTTTTAAACCTACCCTTGGTTGATCTTGGCTTTATCCAGAAGTGACTGTGGCTTATACATTTTGGCTAAGATTTCTGGTGAGGTGATTGACTGGCTGACGGCAAGTATACCTGGATTTCCTTCTGATAAAGCACTGTCTCCAAACCAAGCTGAGGTTGGTGATAAAGGACTCCCATCATGAGAATCATAAGTTGGTGTCATGGTTTTGCTATAAAGCCCTGGACTTGAATATACATTCCCTAAATTGGGAGAAAGATAGGGAGAATCAAATTAGTATTCCATACTTGGTCCACTCAATTAAGAAGAGAACTTACAATGCCAATAACTCCAGAACTCAAAAATTTTAGCGGATGCTGCAGAAATAAGAAGGGGTTTCTACACTGCATGTCAGGTATACAGGAACATGTGACTATGAGGTGCATAGTCCATAGAAAAAATAATTGCTACAAAACTACCCTCCATTGAAGATAACTACCCTCCTTTGAAGATCTGTACACTAAATGATCCAAAAAAAGAATGGGAAAAATAATTATGGATCCCTCACACCCTGGACATAATCTGTTTGAACTTCTCCCCTCTGGACAATGCTACAGAGCATTGCAAACCAAAACAACTAGACATAAGGACAGTTTCTTACCTCATGTCATCAACCTACTAAACAGCTGACTTACAGGACAATGCTAGTGCGGAAGGTGTCTCTGTGACAGGATTAAATGGTTTTTGTGACATGATGTCCGCATATATTAGGATTTTATTGTGAGCCAGCAACAGTGAGGGCTTTGGTGATGAAAACTGTTACAGCCGGGAAAGAACCATATCGCATAGGCAAAAAGAAACTTGAAACATTGCCCTGAATGCTGAGACAAAGCAAATTTGAAGTGTGTCTAGAATAGAAAAAGGAGGAACAAACATATAGGGTGGAAACAATTAGAAGACTAGAAACATTAGAACATTAGGACAGCCAAGATATGGTAAATTTAAGGTTAAACACTTCCTTTATTCTTCACTTTTGCTTCCCACCCCCACAATCATATGGAGACGATATACAGTAATTCCATATGCAGTCAATCAGCCAATTAAGGGAAATTTCATTAATAAACAGATGGAAAGACAAGTGTGAATAGACTGATGTAACTGAAAGAAGTGAGCATCATTAACATTTCAGGGAAGATATGTTGCTGATACTGTGAACAAACTGTGTAAAGCATGTGTAAAGCAACTTTTCATTCCAATGACTAGAAGTTGCCACTCATAGATTCAAGGGGGAAAAGCTCTTTTTAAACATTTGCTGCTATGCCAGCATATTGTATGCCAGTATAAAAATACTCCAGTGTGTTTTCAAATCTGAGCTGCCATCAATCAACATTTTAAATCAACATCTGTGGATTCAACTTCAATCTCACTACAGTAATAAAAGCTTTAGAAAGTCAATGTTGTATGTTATAGCTATAGCAATTTTGTAATTTACAGCACTTTGTTTTGCACATTTATATTGATATTTCTTACAATGCTATGTGGATAGTAGAAAAATAAATAATAGTATGAGTTGCTTTCATATCTTAGAGAGAAATCTAAAGATTCAAGTGATTTTTTTATCTATAGTATATGGCTTGTAAGATACATATCAACCATGACTTCCTGGTCATAGTTCCACCCCATCACCAAACAAACACTTCTTATTTCTCAAAGGAAGATGTTTTCATTGGAGGAAAAGGGGATGTTGGGCTGACATCAGAGATGAGGTCTAGTAAAACAAAAGAGAACATTGAAGAACATCTGAAAGGCGTGCTTGGATGGAGGAGGTGTTTGTTCTTTGTTTCACTAAACAGCAATAGGTGGACTTAAATTGAACTGGGAAATGTTATATTGCTGATGGTGCATTAATTAAAGAACAACTGCAGAGAGGATTGCTGAAGAAAACTTTGCCAATTTTTTATGACTGCCCCTCCCATAGGAAATGATTCTGGGCAGCATACAAATAACCCCCAGTAATTCAATCATTCTGCAAAACCAATTAAAACCATAAATATGAGTACAACAAAACCATGAGAGAGAAGATATTATATATAATGCAGCCAGCATGTGGACTCCCTATTATTAGGGGATCCCCAAACTTGTTGAAAATAAATGTTTTGAGGATTTTCCAGAAGGTCATAAGGATTGGACCTAACCACACCTTGGGAGGGATGATCTTCCAGAAAGCAAGTACTGCAGCAGAAAAGACTGCACCTTCTAGGCCCTGTCAGATGGAATTCTTTTGCGCATGGGTTCTGCAACATGCCTCTCCTACCAGATCTGATGTAGCTAGAAAAAGCAGTATTTCAGACAATCTGGCCCCAAATCATTTACAACTTTGAAGCTCAAAATATTATGGTATGTGAGAACAACCTTGAGGGACAGAGGAAGAGATGCTGTCTAGGAAATGATCATAGAAGTGAAGAAAAATGTCAAATACCTCCATGGCATGATTAGCTAGAAATGCTACCTGTTCCTTTAAGAGTAATTTACCAGGGCAATGCCACAGATATCCTGGGACAGGAGGCTGGGCTTGAGAAACATCTGCCTAATTCTTTGTGAAAATATGCAGTAGCCAAATCCAGCTTTTCACCTTCATGGAGCTGATGTTACCTGTAAACTTGAACAAATAAATCGATGAACTTTGATTGGCCTTGGACTGTGTTTCTTTGGTTTATCAAGAATGCAGGAATGTTAACACAAGAACTCCAGTAACTTAATGGTCAGAGGAAGAAATTTAGGATTCATCATAATTGATCTGGTGATTACAAATTGTGACAAGGATTTGATTTTCAGACTTGCAAGATTTTATTAATGTAGCCTTACAGTATAATAGAATTAACTCAACTACTGTAGTCATGTTTCTGCTTTACCTAGAAGGAAATTATTTCATTTGGTCTTAGAAGTGGAACTCTGGTTCCTCTAGCCCAGAAGAGCTTGGTTAAGCTGAAACAAGAGTACAAGATGGCAGTTTGTGGACACAATAAGGGTTTGCTATCCTTACTGCCTCAAGGTATGCCTTAATAGTGGCTTTCTCCTATGTTTGATCAGGTTCATCCTTTGTTGATCTCCAGAAGTGCTCTAAAAGTCTTTTCATTTCCCCAGCTCTTCTGTAAATCATGAAGAGCAATGGGATTTACAGTAAAGGAGAGGTTGCATGGGCACAACTGTAATGTCATAGCCACCGGTTCATTTCAAATGGCAACTCTAGGCTGAGTTGGACTGTGAAGCAGACCATCAGGATTAACTATAATGCTTCTGGGTCAATCTGTCACTGGGCATTGACTGATATGCACTAATAGGTTCTTCCTCCTTGCAGTTGATGTCAGAGAATATTAATGTTACTAGATCAGGATCTGACAAGGTAAAGAACTCACAAAGAGCTCCCCCAATTCCACTAGAACCCAACTTAAGGAACAGGGTATAATGTCAAGCAAGCTATAGACCAGCACCCCTTAAAGTCATAAGAGACAATCAGAAGACAACTGGCACGCACCCACACCTACCCTGAATTCCCATCAATCTAATTCTATCAAGAAAACGTTGCAAGTCAACCCTAGATTAAAAGATTAATTTAACCTAGGAATCCCCACCCCCAATTCCTTGTCAAACATAATTTTGGACTGAAGTCTTCAATATGTCATGAATATTCAGGTGTGGCTCTGAACCAGGGACACTACTTACTCCTTTCATAATGCCATTTTCTTCTCTAAGAGCAGCTTTGTTAAAATGAAATGCATAGATCTTCTGCCTGCATGCCACAAAACTAGAAATATTGCATTTATTTAAGAAAACATTGCACAAATGTGTTAGATATTCCCAGACTTTGATTTTACACATGACATGAGGCATCTAATTCTCCTGCTTTGATTCTGTAATAACCATTTAGGTAATTAGGGAAGGGTTTCTAATTACATTGACTGATCATATTTAATTTTTTCAAGAAGTTGAATAACTAGTAATTATGATTCATTTATATTTTCAGATGCATTAGTAAAAAGTAAATATGACAAAAGGGGATTTTTAAGCATAGCAAGTCACTCTGATCTCATTATACAGTTGAATATCAAAGATTTAAACCGTATAATCAGATCAGAATGAATTTTGCTATGCATTTTCCAATTAATTTACACAGGAGCATTGCTGCAGCAGGTTCATGTCAGCACCGCTTGTTTTTTCCTTTACTAGTCAGTAATTCAAGACAAAAAAACTTTTGATCGACAAAGGTCCTAATGTACTAGTAAAATTACTAAAGAGAAACAAACAAACAAAAGTATTTCGATGACTCAGTTTAGAGAGAAAAAAAAGCAATGGAGATAGGAAATGTTATTGTGTTTGCTTTGCATTGTTGGGTTGGCATGCATCAAACTGTGTATTGTTTCAATTTAATACGTAGATCATCAAGCAATTACCTTTGAGATTATCCCTCTTTCCAAATGTTCTAATGCAGATATCTTCACAAATGTGAGTTTGAAGATGCCTGCCAAATGTCCATATGAGCAATACCATTTCAAGCTGCAGGTGGCTTAAGCATTACCTTCTTTCCTGCACTTTCACTGCTGATTACTCCCGCCGATGGGAGATTACAAGGCAGAAGCAATTTCTGAAGCCATGCAGTGTATTTAGTTTGACAGTAAGCAGACCTATTCACCCTTCTAGCAGACATTTCAATCTGAGAGGAGCATTCATGCATGGTATGTGTGTTGTCTGTCTGTATATGAACATGAGACTCAAAAGAGAAACACAATACTGGGGAATTGCTTGGATTCATACTATGTTTTGGACTGACTTCACAATATGAAAGAGAAAAAAAAACCTGATACTGAATGTTAGAAGTAATTCTTTAGATATAGTACTAGTAGATGCTGTATAATGGAGTTTTCCTTCTTTGTCCTGTATTGTTTGTAAGGTATTTCATTTCAGGTATTTGTTATTCAATGGAAAATATTAAATCGTAGAAAATTCAGCTTCTAAACATTTAATCTCCTGATGTTTGGATTACTTGATAGAGCCTGGAATCCCCCCACTTCTCGCATTTCGCAGAAGTTGTTATTACAATTTCTGAACAAAGAAAAAATTCCAAGCTAGGTAAATAGACGTTGCATATTCTTCCTTCACTCTATATACAGAGAAGCATGCTCTGAACAAAATTCAAAGATAAAACTAATCTGTTTTTCTTATTAAATTTTGGACTTAAATCAAAAGATTCCGTTGTTCAGGTTCCAAAATTTCAAGCAAAGACTTCAAACAGTTCTGGGATTAAAAAATTAGATTAGAGCTGCTAAAACCTTAAATGACTTCCAAAAGACATAAAAGAAATATTGAAAGCTAACATTATTTAGTGCTTATTCAGAGTTTTGTATTCCAGCTATAATAACCCTAAGTTAGATGCAACTCTAAAATGTTGTAATGAAGTGACTGAATGCCTCTTATATCTAGTTATAAGGTAAACAGTTTTTATTAATATTAGTTGACCATTAGGCCTTCTAGTTTTAATGGTAACAGTGTGCGCCCTAAGCTCTGCAGAGCCTCTTGAGTTCAAGCATCAACAATTAAGTGCCTGTGAGGATAATTATGGTCACTAAAGATAAAAGGAGTTCATGTAATAATGAAGAGTTTGGAGAGTTTAAAACTGCCTTTTTACAACTGTTTGGGTTCTTTCATTTCCCTGAGCCAGTTAAGTACATCTGAGATGCTTTCTCTAAATTGCAGAAACAGCAATAAGAGCTTTGACAATGTTTTCCCCCCTCCGGCTGCACAATGCCTTAGTTCAAATCTTGTATCTGTTTCAGAGTATTGATCCTATGAAGTCATTTCTTTAGACAGTTCTATAGTACACCATGATATAAGTAGTGCTGTCTTATCAGGAATCAATGCTTTTAGATGCTTTGTTTCATCTGTTGAAAAGAGGCTATTTGACCTGTGTTGGTAAGACACTGGACTGCAAGTCCATCAGATTTAATCAGTCAAGTAGGAGTGAACTTGTGTGGTAAAGAGGAAAGTTTCAAATCTAGAAAGAAAAGGAACTAGTAGACTGGGACTGAAGCCTGGCCTGATAGCTGCCAGAAGGGCACAGTTACAATTTGAGGACATTGTTATTTGTTAACATTGTCTCTGCCCCTCTTTTAATTAAAAGAATTCCAAAAGTGAAGTTGATTTGCTGCAACTAATAAAAATTGTGTATCCTTGCCTCCTTATAAGTACTGGTGGTTGAGTTGTTTTTCTCTTTTCTCTAACAATGTCCTATTGTCTTGTTTTAACAAAGAACACTGCCACAGATTTCTCTGTCCGTAGAGCATCATGTGTTTGGACAGATGAATTTAGCTTTCTTTCAGTGACATAAGAGGCATCGCAAGCCTTATTGACTTTTTTGATAAGTTGACTAAATTAGTGGATCAGGGAAATGTTGAGGATATCGTACACATTGGCTTCAGTAAGGCAATTGACAAAGTAGACAACAGCCTACTTCTTGGTAAGATGTGGAATATATAGATATACACCACCAGATATATTCACAATTGGCTGACCAACCACAATCAGTGTGTAGTGCTTAATGAAGATACATCTACACAGACGGAAGAATGGAGCGAAGTACCTTAAGGTTATGTCTTGGGCCTGGTGGTCCTCCACAACTTCATAAGTGATCTAGATGAGGGGATAGAAGAGGAACTCATCAGATTTTCAGATGACACCAGGTTGGGAGGAATTGCCAACACTTTGGAAGATAGACTCAAGAAGATAGACTTGAGCAGTTCAATCATGAGAAAACTTAGGCAGGAAAAACCAAATGCATAGGTATTTAATAGGAGGTACCTGGCTCAACAGTAGTAACTGTAACAGGGATCTAGGTGTGCTGGTGGATCACCTCTTATGTATGAGTAAGCAGTGTGCTGCAGCTGTGAAAAAAGGCAACACAGTTCTAGGCTGCATCAATAGAGTGATAGGATAAAGATAATGAAAAGTGATACTATTAATTTATACTGCACTGGTGAGAGCACATTTGGAGTATTGCATCCAGTTCTAAACATCATGATTCAAAAAAGTGGCTTAGACCTTAGCTATAAAATGATAAAGCGATCTGGAGGCTAAATCATATGATGAACAGCTGGGGAACTAGATATGTTTAGTCTAAGGAGAAGAAGGCTCAGAGTAGAAATGATAGTAATGTTCAAATACCTGAAGGACTTTCACAGATTTAGAACACCTGAGGGCAGGACAAAAAGCAATGGGTAGGAACTCATCAGAGGGAGATTCAACCTCAAAATAAGGAGGAATTTCCTAACAGAAAGTATGATTAATTAATGGAACAATCCTAGAGTTGTGGGAGCTCCATCACTGAAGGTTTTCCAGAAAAGATTGGACCACCATTTGGTCAATGGAATGGTATAAGAACTCCTGCCTTGGAGGGCTGTTGCACTAGACCACCGCAAAGGTCCTTCCAGCCCTATGATTCCATGATGTTCATAGATCTTTGTTAGACTAATGATTCATAAAATAATATTTTTTTTAATTTAATATACTCACTTGGACATTCCTGAGTATAGAGGTCACAGTCATACTTTGATAGAAAATATATTTTAAAATTGCCACGTAAGAGTGGAGAGAAAAGAAGATGTTATTCTTAACAGAAGCTCAAAATTATGGACACAAATGAAGTATTGTACAGATTAGGTTTAGAATATGTGGTTAAGGATATCTGCTCCATTCTCAAACTGGCACTTGCAATCCAGTTTCATGGTGTCTTGTTTAGTTTATTAATAATGTAATAAAATGTATTATTAGCTGAAATGAAATGAGGAAAAAGTTTTATTGAGGGAGAAGTTTTATTGGGAATCATTGTTAGGTTTGTTCACAATTCTGGTTTCATGTACTCAATTAAACGGGCATAGGGATGTGATTTTATTGTATTATATTCTATTTATCTAATAGCATTTCAAGCTGACTTGTTTACAGCCATTGTTGAAATTGGCATTTATTATTTTGTTATTTAATTGAAGCTTGATGCTTGATGTAATGCTTGCTTTACACATTAGATTGACAAAAAAGAACCTTCTTTCTGACGATCTATTGTCTCATGGTCAGCATTCTTTGTCAACTCTAATGATTCTTTATCAACTTTATCAGCTCCAAAGATCTAGCAGAATAACAAAATAAAATGCGATATACTATAGCAAAGTTATATAAACTTAACACACCCACTAATCAATGCTAGATTAATGTATTGAGAGCAAAGCATAAGCTCTGGAAAATGCAAATTTAGCAATGGCTAGTGTTATTTGGGGATCATTGTTTGCCAACAGGAGCTTCACGTAAGAGTCATGTAGAGATTACTATAATGAAAGGTGTTTGCAGTTTGCTCCAAGTATCTTCAGAGGAATTACTATAGAGTAAAATGTGGGTCAGTGACTCAATGTTCCATATTGACAGGGATAAATATTCTCTGCATGAGGAGCTGTTTGGAGACTGCCTTCCTTGCGGCTAATGGTAAAATATAAAAACTGCAGTAATTCCCTAAGGAATTTATTAACTGTAAAATGTTCAAGACACAGGGCTGGTTTAAAACAGATCTAAATTTGCCCCAGTTATATTTTGGATGGTAGTTGGCTATTTAATAAATTTCAAATATGACTTTTTGTTTTTTCTTACTGATGCAGTGGTGGTGGTTACTCCACAACCCTCCCTTTATCCAGATTTTGCTTTTTTTTGCTGTATTTTTATCTTTTGTGATTACATAAATAAAATTAACTTTTTAATAAATCTGTTTCAGCAATCAAGATTCATCCTAAGTGTTCTTTTCTTTTTCAGTGTTTCTTCCCTCACAAAGGTTCTGAAAATGTCAGAACTTTTGCTAGTTAATATCCCCCTTTATGTTTGACGACTTTCAAATCCAACCTGTTTTACAGAGACCTGAAAATATTTCAATTGAATTTTTTTAAAGTAAACCAACTTATAAGTAACAAACTGAAGACTTCCTCAGGCACTAAAGTTGAAAAAATGTTAAATGCTGACTCTAGTTGAATCTGCAGTTGATAAAACTTTCAAGAATGCTCTCATTTCTTGTCGGTTTCCACAGTGCCCTCCAGTTATGTTGGGTTACAACTTTCATATTTTTCAGTCAACATGTGTAACATGGAGACTGGAAGTCTAACAGATACAAGGGCAGTAGGTGAGAAATGTGTTCTGAAATACCAACTATTTACAGACAACCCTTGATAGCTAGAGAGTATTTCTACACTTGAGCAGACAATAAATTTTATTATCAAGACCTTAAATTGTTCTATATGCTCCTTCAAAATTAGAATATAATTCATGTTTTCATTTCCCTTATATGCTACAAAAGCATCAAATGAAGTCTGAAAATGAAAACCTTAGTTTCTCAGACAGCAATGTTTCTTGCTGAACCTGAAAAATAAGTCACATTTGTATGAACAGATTTTATTTATGCAGAACAATATGATTTTAACTTCAATGCACCATATGAAAATGTTTTTTCAGAAAATACATTTTGTATTCCAATATTGACCTGAATATGGCTGCACTATTGTTTCAAGCTGTTGGATTATAGCAAAAGATTTGAATAGGAATTAAATACGAACATTCAGAATTTATTGGCTATTTTAATATATCTGGTTGCCTACTCCTTCACTTCAGAGGAACTTGTTTATGAATTTGATTGAAATAAGCTATTTAACTTGCTATGTAAATATAGAATTATCCGTGAAAATTAATTTTAATATTTTAGCCTTCATCAATAGTGAATTTCTTACAAATATTTCCATTTCCTTCATTCCCTTTTTTACAACGAATGCTGCATTGTCAGAATGTATTGCCTAAAGCATTTTAATAATTATATTTGATTTGATTTGATTTGATTTATTTAGATTTCTATACCGCCCTTCTCCCCGAAGGGACCCAGGGCGGTGTACAGC
>JANHFO010005209.1:17860-28528 GCA_032468095.1 Pareas carinatus
TCCCTATGCACGGTCACTCATGCCCTGGTCACTTCTCGCCTGGATTATTGCAATGCACTCTACATGGGGCTCCCCTTAAACTGTACCCGAGGACTACAGATGGTCCAGAATGCGGCCGTGTGGGGGATTGTGGGGTGAATGGCCGTGCCCATATGACCCCCCTCCTTCACGAGCTGCACTGGCTGTCTGTGGTCTTTCGGGTGCACTTCAAGGTTTTGGTTATGACCTTTAAAGCGCTCCATAGCATGGGACCAGGATATCTTCAGGAATGCCTACTACCAGCTAATATCTGCCACAGGCCAGTACGCTCGCACAGACAGGGCCTCATCAGGTTGCTGTCAGCCAGACAATGCCGGCTGGTGACCCCCAGAGTGAGAGCCTTCTCTATGGCAGCTCCGGCCCGGAACGAACTTTCCCCAGAAATACAAACTATTACCGTTGGGCACTTAAGACCTTACTATTTACCCAAGCCAGGTTGTCCTGATCCCTCTCTGATTTTAATTTGGTTTTAAAAATTTTAATTTAGACAATTTATTTAATATTTTTAAGGGTTTTTTAGTATTTCTTTACGCTTGTGTTTTATTATGGCTTTACACCACCCTGAGTCCTTCGGGAGAAGGGCGGTATATAAATTAAATTTAAAATAAAATAAAATAAAATAAATTTGCTTCATCGGAAGCCAAGAGGCATTGTGTTTGGTCATTGCTACAAACTCCTTATGAACAGCCTAACGAAGTCCCTATCAAAGATTCTGTGTTTGACATTGTAATACTATGCTCTTTAATTAAATGAACGCATTCAGAATGGGACTTGCTGTGACCCGAACACATTACTGTGCAATGGAATCTTGACATAAACTAAGCAGATAGCAAAAATAACAAAGAACAGAGCTGGCAAAATCTTTCTCACTTTCTCTATGTTTTTTCCAATAACTTCATCTTCTTAGATAGTATCATCATTTGAAACAGTGGAAATAAATAGGATACACATCAGATATGTAGAAATGCTTGAAGCATCTTTCATCTAGATCAGGGGTCCCCAGCCTGTGGGCCATGACACACTACCAGGCTGTGGCCTATTTGCAAACCAGTCTACATGAATGGCAAGCCAGCGCATGCATGTGTGAATGCACACAAAGCCCCACTTGCGCATGTGCACCTGCCCCTCACACAAAACCATCCCGTCTTCCCCCTTCTTCCCCTCTCTTCCCCACCCCAGGTCACCAACCCGGAAAGGTTGGGGAACGCTGATCTAGAGGATGCCCGGACTGCAATGCTCAAGTGTGACAGTAACTAGTCTAGATATAGTGGTCTGCGAGGCTTAAACACCATGTCACCCTTCAGATTTTAGAAGTTCACAGCACTACTACGACAGTGGAGGGGAGGGGTTGTCTCTCCCCAATTAGATCCTCATCAGGGCTTAAATGCAGATGATGACATTGTCAATTTCTTTCAACTTGAATGCGCAGTCACAACCAGAGGCAGAATTGGATGCAAATCAAAATGTAAACATTGTCCATTAAAAAGATAAAAGAAGGCAAGTTCAATTACATCAAGCCCCATTATGTTCATTATTCTGCTTTTTGTAGTTGCCAGCTAGAGGCTTCTAGGAAAGGGTGCATGGAAGAAAAGAGTCAACTTCTCTGTTGCTTCCCAACAGATGTTATTTAGAAATATGTACTGCTCTTCTCATTCAAACATTTCATGCCGCCTTCTCATTTCATAAATATTTTAAAAAAACTTTAATAGTGATGGATGTATCTATTCTCCTTAAATTAAGCCAATTCTCCATTAAAGGCTTCTTAGCTAGTGGAGCCAAATCAGTTTCTAATTTCAAAATTAATATTAGATGGTTTTAATGGCCTGACATGTTGATAAATTTACAGTTTCAAAGCACATGGACACTCATTCTAAGGAAGATAAGGCTGTGTGTGCAAGATGACAGCTTTTAATTTGCTGGCCATTTTTGCATGCTCTTCTAAATACACGAGTAAATATTTAGTTCTATGCAGATTGGATGTCTTTTTTCTGGTAAGTGATTCGGTAGAGTTTTTTTCTGAAAAGTTCTGAATCATAATGCAAAGTTTAAACAAATGCAAAAAAACCCTACATTCACATGGTCAGCATTGCTAGTCAGATGTTTATGGTACATGGTCAAAAGTCAAGATGCTGCAAAGTTGTGCCTGGATTCTTTGTGTGTGGTGGACATCCTGATTGTTAACTTACTCTTCCTGAGGTCTTCAGCTTCACAGTAAGTTTCTCCAAACCATCTCATCTTTGACTCACAGTGTCCAAGAAGCTGTAATTCAGATGAGGTAAATCTAATGTATCACTTTTGTTAGATTGGGCGATAGAAGAACAGGCCAGCACAGGCATCAACACGAAAAGGTTTTTATTTCAGAATCCAAATACAACAAGAACAGTGTGAGCGAGCATTTCATTTTAACCCAAACTTAAATACTGCCGCTTTAAACCTGACAACCAATCAGAGCTCTGGAGCCAAACAATCTGCTGGTCCAGGACCGGAAGGGAAGAAATAATGTTGCTACTTTATTTCCTTCAGCAAAAGACTGCTGGCCTCTGAATCCTACACCCCTCCCCACCCAGATGGGCTTGCCCAATTTCAGACGTACCCATTTAGGTAGGCAGAAACTGTGGACCTGCACAGTTCATTATAAAATAGAATAGCAGAGTTGGAAGAGACCTTAGAGGGCCCTGTCCCCCACGAAGACGAGGCTTTATCTCTCGGTGCCCGATGCTGGATGGAGACCCAGTCAGGTAAGTCCTCGAGTTATTCAGGGGTAATGTACCCTGGAGAAGGACAAGGGAAAGGATTACTGTTGGGCTGGGCAGCAGGAGGTAAACCTTGCCTTAATTGATTTACGTGTCAGCGTCATGTGCAACCATCAATCATATTAATAACATATGAGCATGGCCCCAACATTTCTTTAATCTGACCCAGTGCCCATTTAGGCCCCGATGCATAATTCCTGGCCCAGATCCAATCATTTATTTGCCAAGGTTTAGCTGGCTCCCAATTATTCGTGGATTTCGAGGGGGCATACTCCAGGTGAAGTTGGTCTAACACTGACCAGATCTTTCGCCCAAACAACAGTTCTGCTGGGCTTTTATTAGTGATCTTACTTGGAGTAACGTGCTGCCAGGTTAAAAAGGTATCTATACAATCTTGTCAGTTGCCTGGCCCCAACCTACCCAGGGCCTCCTTGGTTGACCTGACAGCATGTTCTGCCAATCCGTTGCTACTTAGATTGTATAGGGAGAGAAGAGCATGCCTTATGCCCTGCAAAGCGAGGTACCCCTCAAATGATGAAGACGTAAAGGGTGGCCCATTGTCGCTGACAATTAAGTCAGGCAGCCCATGCGTGATGAAGAGCATTTGCAGCATCTTAATCACAGTAGTGGCTGTGGTGTCTTTCATTAACATGACCTCTAACCACTTGGAATAAGCATCCACAATGATTAAGAAGGTCTGTCCATGAAATGGACCAGCAAAATCCAGATGTAATTTGGACCACAGTGCCCGAGGCTGTTCCCAGGACCGCTGTGGGGGTTTGGGGTCTGCCAGCCTCATCTGTTGGCATTTATGGCAGGCTGAGACCATTTTTTCTATGTTGGAGTTCATATTCAGCCACCATAGGAAGCTCCGGGCTAGAGCCTTCATCCTGACTATGCCCAGATGGCATTCATGCAAGGTGTTCAAGATCTGTTTCTGGAGTTGGGCCAGAATGACCACTCTATCTCCCCAAAGTATACAATCATTTTGTACCATGAGTTCATTTTGTCGCATTAAATTTAAATTTCTCCTCAACTGGCCCTTTTGGCCACCCCCTTCTCACCCAACTCATGACTTGGTGAAACTCATTGTCCTTAAGGGAATAGACGGCGACTTCAGGTGAAGTAATGAGCAACGAGTTAAGGCAATCCACCAACAAACAGGGGGGATCTGAATGCAGCTCATCCTGGCAAGAGGGGCAAGGGCAGTGGCTTAGAGTGTCCACATGGCCCACTACTTGGCCAGGACAGTGGACAAGGGAATACAAATAAGCAGACAAAATTATAGACCAACGAGTGAGTCGGGGAGATAGCACTGGAGGCGTGGGCTTGTCGCCAGGCAACATTCCTAATAAGAGCTTATGGTCTGTAACTATAGTGAAATGCCTTCCAAACACATACTCGTAGAACCACTTAACTGCAGAAACTAGCACCAATGCTTCCTTGTCCAGCTGGCTATAATTACGCTCAGTTGGAGATAATGTCCTGGAATAGAATGCTATTGGCGCTTCCACACCATTTGGGAGGGTATGGCTGAGCACAGCTCCAATTCCAAAGGGGGACGCATCACACGTCAGGATCAATGGCAGGGTGGTGTTGTATCGAATAACGAATTGGTTGCTGGATAACAACTGCTTAACCCTTTGAAATGCTGTATTCTCCCTTCGACCCCATACCCATGTTTTTTTTTCAAAAGTAGCCAATGCAGAGGGTCGGCTACAGTTGCCTTATTTTTCAGAAACCCATGATAAAAATTCAACAGTCCAAGAAACGATTGTAACTCTGTTTTGTTGGACAGTGTTGGAGCGTGTTTGATCACATCCACCTTGGCCATAGTGGGATGGATACCACTGCCGTCTACTTTAAACCCCAAAAATTCGACCTCCTTGACCTCAATCAAGCACTTGTCTTTTCGCACTTTGAGACCAGCATTTTTAAACATTTGAAACACAGTTCTCAAGCAAGCTAGCAGCTGAGGCTCATCCTCAGCAGTCACCAAAACATTGTCAAAATAAGGCACGACCCCAGGGATCCCATTTAAGAGCTGTTCCATGATACTCTGAAATATCCCTGGGGCCACACTTATCCCGAACTGCCTTTGAAAGTGCCACGGTGAGTCACAATTGTATGTACCTCAGCCATGGCGCTATCAACAGGAAGTTGTTAATAAACTTGAGCTAGGTCAAGCTTTGCAAAAGTTTCCCCGGGCCAAGAGAGTGCAGGAGATGCTGTATGACTGGTACAGGGTAAGCATTCTGCTGAAGTGCCCAATTAATGGTGCACTTATAATCAATGCAAATACGAATTGATCCATCCTTCTTGACCGGCATCACGATGGGAATTTCTCATCGTGCATAGTCAATCGAAACTAAAATGCCTTGGGCAATTAATTTGTCTAATCCTTGATCTAGTCATGGTCTTAAAGCAAACAGGATGCGTCTGAGCTTTAATTGTATAGGGGCTACCTTGGGATCAAGAGTAATAGAAATAGGATTTCCAGTATACTTGCCCGGTTGGTTGTTAAAGATCTCTTTGAACTCATTGATGAGGTCTTCGCCCCAGTTTCCTTTCAGGGAGTGAACTCCGATCACTTCGAGCCCAAGAGGCTTAAACCAATTGAGCCCTATAAGACTCAGAACCTGGTCCCCCATGACAGTTACAGGCAGTGTGCCCACAAACTTGTGGTACTTAACAGGAATCAACAAACAGTCCCAAACTGGTAATTTCTTTCCTTGGTAGTCACAGATTTTAGCGATTTGTGGAAGGAGCTGATTCTTCATTAGCTTGCTGCTGAAGGTTTTTTTTTTTAGTTTGCTGGGCGAAGGCGCACGTGCCGGCAGAGAGGGCTCTGCATGCCGGCAGTGTGACGTGTGCCATAGGTTCACCATCCCTGGACTAGAAGACCTCTAAGGTCTCTTCCAACTCTGCTATTCTATTCTATAATGCAGTCCTAGGTTGCATTAACAGGGGGATAGAATCAAGATCATGCGCAGTTCTATTTCAAGCTACCTATACACAAGGGTATGCTCCACTAACAGTCAAGGCAAACTGACACCAGATAAGAGTCAGTGGACTTCAAGGGGAGGGGGAGCTGAACTTAGTTTCCTTTCAGGAGTACAGGAACTGAAGACTGATGATCCATTTGACCCTGCCCTCAGGTTCAGCCTGGTCATCTCCTAAATCGGCATGAGATGCTGCAAATGGTCACAAATGCAGGCTGGTTGACAAGTGCCTGAAATGTAGTTACATGATTGTGGGGTGAGGAAGGTGGCAGTTGGAACATAAGAACTGGGTTCTAAGTACCACAGTCTGACATAACTTCAACTGGTCAGTAAGCAACCTGTTGCACGATGAAGACATGCACAACTGTGTCTTTGTACATGTCTTTAATGACATGCAGAAGTAATCGAGGCCAGGGGTTCCCAATCCGCAGTCAATGGACCGGCACTGGGCCGTTGCATGCCAGCAACCAGACCACACAAACAAATGAAGCCCCATCTGCAAGATGTAGGCAGCATGCAAAACCACATCCCTCCTGTCCACAGAAACACCTTTCTCCATGGAACCGGTCCTGGTGCCCAAAAGGTTGAGGGCCACTGATCTAGGTGTTATGAAATTCTGCTCGCCAATAGCAAAATGTGTAAGAGAGAAGTAGGAAGAAACATTAGTTACAAGACTCTAGCTAGGTGTCCTAAGACAAGGGATAGAACATCTGGAAGAATTGGAAGCCTCTGAGAGATCTGACCTTTTAAGAATCAAAATCAAATACATTTCACTCTGTGCTAGGCAGTACTCTCTCATCATTCAGATGTATTTCTTGGTTTTGGTTTAGGGGGAAATGTCCCATAAGACAAATGTGGTGGCAGCTCCCGTAACTTTCCACTCATTACTAAGGTCTATGTTTTGATTTGGAATCATAGAACTGCTACTTTCCTCGTGCAACCTCAGTTCCATCCACAATTAGATTTCATCCCCTCTTGGAGGGCTTTTCAACATATGCCACGTGTACCACAAGTGGTACACCAGTAACTGGCAGGTGGTATGTCACGTCCATGTTGTCTAGTTTCAGAGAAGTGTAGGGGAGATGAACTGAAGCAGCAGTAGCACTACACATGCCTGGGGGTAAAGTCTGCTGTAGCTGTGTTGCTACTGAGGTTCAGCTGAGGGCACCGAATTCGTGCGTTTGGCTCCAGGAGTCCTAAAAGTGGTACAATCTGTGAAAAGGTTGAAAAGCGCTGCCCTATTGGATGCATTGATTAGGAATTGGGGAAAGATTGCTACCCTAGTGGCAAGCTCTATTTTAGCCCCTGCTAGCTAACTCATTATTTTATAGTCAGAGGAATATTGTCAACTGTATTACTGCTAACTTGTAACCTAACCAATATCATAATCTATATATATAAATGCAAAATACCACTCACTGATTCATCACCAGATCTCCCAAACTATTAAAGATACAAACCTGAAATTTGGTAGATCTGTTCATCGTGGCATCTAGGCGCTCACTAAGAAAGGATTAACTGATTTTGTTTTTGAATCAATTCAGAAAGCCAGTTGGATGCCAAACCCTAGTTGAAGCAGTGTTTCTCCACCTTTGAAACTTTAAGATGTAGCACAGGGAATTCTGGGAGCTGAAGTTTCCATCTGTAGGTTGCCACTGTTGAGAAACACAGAGTTAAAGAACCATGTTAGATTAATTCAAGTTTCTCAAATCAGATGGCATATGGAAATCATGGCCTCATATTGGTATTTCCAATCTAATTTAACAATGCAGCTTAACTTCCTGATTCAATCTGGAACACCATTTCCATCCATGTGGAATCAATGCTTCACACACGCTTTTGGTTGACATTATCTACTGAAAAGAAGATACTGGTGTTCTGTTTTTTTACAAACAAATACAAACTCAGTGATTGAAATTGGGTGCTTGCATGATAAAGGATTCATCTAAAAGCCCCCCTGTCATATTTCTTGCATTCAGGCCCAACCAATGCAAGTAAATAGTGACAAATAGCAAAAGGAAGCATGACTTTACCCAGCACATTCATCTATGGCCTTCACTTCTAACAACTCTGTATGAATGGCTACTTTCAAAATGAGATTCAACGAACCTACAGAATAGTGTTTTCCAACCTTAGTAACGTTAAGATGTGTGGATTCCAAGTTCCCAGATTCCCTAGCCAGTATGTTGGCTGAGGAATTCTGAGACTTGAAGTTCACACATCTTAATGTTACTAAGGTTGAGAAAGAAGGTAAAACCTTTCAACGCTTATGAGTCTTGGTAGCTACTCCTGACTTCCATCAAGGAGGAATGTAAGTGGAAGGTATTTTGCACTCACAGTCTCATTCTGAGTCTCCTTTGGGCCTTGTGGGAACAATGACTGAAATAGATCGGCCTTTGATCTGATGCGTCTTTTTTATGTTTTTATGTTCACAAGGGAGTTGCATTCATCTCATCCATTATTTGGTTATTGTGCATAACACCCTATTTCAAGGGGAAAAATTCTCTGGGGATTAAACATTTCAGGGGAAATCTATTTCCTTTCCTCCTCCTCCTCCTCCTCCTCCTTTGTGTAGATGAGAACCATGGAAACAGAACAAACATGAGGAACAACTGATCTCGCTGGGAACTTTGGTTCAAAAAGCATTTGACCTGGCTCAGAGAAGTTTATTGCTCCACCACACAAAAATACTTCAGTGACAGTTTTCTTTTTTCTTTCTTTTTTTCTTTTTGCATATTTCTTCTATAAAAAGCTATTTTTTCTCAGGCATCAGCTGCAAAGAATCCTTCCAATTAAATTGTAAGGGGAAAAGAAACATTTCTCTTTATTAGAATGAAGCCATCTATAGATGAAAACACTGCGGAGGAGAATTTTGATTTGTTCAACTCTCTCCTTTCATCTCTCTCCTTTTCCCCATTTCCCTTTCATCTTCTCACATACCCCCAGCCAACCTCAATAAAAGGGATTAAAGTGATATCTGAAGAGATTATTTGAATGAATTACACACCAGATTTTTTTAAAAAAAATCTCGTTTGCAGTAGCATTAAAATAAAACTTGTGATTAAGAAGAGAGCCACCTGTTTCTCTCTCTTTTTTTGAAAATAATGAAATTGATGCTTCATTCTGCACACTGGCATCTGCTGGGGTGAGGTGGGGTGATCAATGGCAATCTTTTATATTACATCTACCATATTGTAGTTTGTTTGTTTGGCAAACATGCACAGCCATTGTGATCTCTGACAGTTGTGCATCAGTCATCACTTCTATACCTGCCTATGATGTTGTGGAGTTTGTATCATGACATCTTCACAGCTGCTCCATCATTTTAGCATCCCTGTGGTTAATATCAGAGGGTTATCTGCCTGCCTGCCTGCCTGCCTGCCATGTTGGGATTCTAGCATCACAACTGCTAATACATTCTCCATCACACTGAACTTAATTCCTTGTGACTCCCATGTTACAAAGAAAACATTTATATTATTTTCTTGCAATAGGATGGAAGCTGCTTATCACTGACTCATTGTGAAGTTTAAAGAAAATGTTTAAAATGCCAGTTTTTCTACAGACCTGGGATTTCCTGGTGCTTTGCAAGCAGTTATTAAGTCTGACTAAAGCTATTACAGCTGAAAATGAGCTTATGGAAAGGTGTTTTGAATTAAGAAAATGAAGGAACGTATAAATTGTAAATTTAAAATTTATAATGAAATATCTTTAAACTTGCAATATGAGAAATGAGGAATGTATAAAATTTGTCTTTTGCGTGTGCACGCCAAATGCAATATCTTTAGTTTTAATACCACATAAATACTTTGCAAAAAAAAGAAGAAGAAATGGAAATTAAACTGGATATTTAATAAAGAAGGGGGAAAGAATCAGAATCAGAATAAAAATTTATTTTCGCCATGTGTGTCAGGACACACAAGAAATATGTCTTAAGTGATAGTGCTCATAACTACATACATACACAACAAGAATACGATCGAAATACATTCATAGTCATAGTCCTTTTTCTAATTGTATTCAGCATTTTCAAGATTGCAACTATACAGATCATGTATACATAGTTTAGCAGCTGCAAAAATTAAGGTAAATCGGTGCCTTTTTGGTTCTCTTTCATGTCAACTTACTTTTTTCTGGATGTCATAGTATGTTGTGAAATCTAAGTGATGCCCTCTCCCAAATGATTGAGGTGGTTTGATTTCTACCCTCTTTTTCTAGCCAAAAGCTTGACGATACCCAAGTGGAAACCATTCACAAGATCCAACAGGCTTTCATGAACAATGCCATGAGAATCTCATGGATAAAGGAGTGGTACAACTGCTTCAAAGATGGTCTCATATCAGTGGACACTGAACTGCAACCTGGTAGGCTGTCAACAAGCCAAAATGACAATGCCCTTGAATAACTTTGGTCATTCGGGATCGTCGTATCACAGTCCAAGAACCTGCGATTGCTGTGGGGGTTAAGCATTGGATCGGTATATTCAATTTTGACCAAGGATTTGGACTTGAATAGAGTGTCCACGAAATTCATGTCAAAGCTGCTAACGATGGAGCAGAAGCAGCTCCATTTGGAATTTGTCCGGGCCATGCCGGACTGTCAGGGCACCCCTGGCTTATAACCAGTGTTGGCCACAAGCAGGTTCCTTGGTAGCAAGGATGGTGCACAGAAGGAAAGTGTCTATACTAGAAAGGTAGCAGTGTAACACAAGCACAGACCGCAGTGAAGGATATAAGCCTTTATCCTCAGAACAGCAAAGCACAGTCCAAACCCCAGAGTCAACAGTCCAGGTATCCAAAACCACAGTCAAGCAGTCCCTCTACTAACCACGTTAGTAAGTTGTTTATGCAGTATCTTCACCAACAAAGTTGGCC
>JANHFO010005209.1:33833-48067 GCA_032468095.1 Pareas carinatus
CTAGTATATCAATCAGTACTCATTAGTATACACATTTGTTACATAGTATGACTTTAGGGTTAGAGAGCCATGATCTCGCATGACTTAAGGCACCAACCACTTTTGCAGAGAATGGGTGCCTGAAGTTGTACGAGATCATGGCTCCCAAAACATTTCACTCGGTGTGTGAAAAGCTTTTCCAAGTGACTGAATGATCAAAGTGAAATCGCATTTGCAAACACTTTTAAACGCTGGGAAAAGCTTTTCACGCCAAGAGTGAAATGTTCCTGGGCTGTAATCTTGCGCTATGCCGAGCAGGGCGGGTGCCTCCTGCTCTCCCTCTGCTCTCAGCACTCTCCTTTTGGAGCGTCAGGAGCAGGCAAGGAAACCGCAACAGAGAGAAGACAAAGTAAGTGAGACCTAGCATGGCGGGGGTGGGGAGCAAAATTGTGAGGAGTGGAGGGAGGGGCAAACAGGCCGGGTGAATGTCACGGTGCCTCAGTGGTTGTTCGTAAGGGTGAACAACTGTTGTGGTGCTGCAACATTCGTAGTTTCTGGACGGGATTGCAATCGCGTAACTTTCAATGGTCACTAAGTTAACTGTCGTAACCCAAGGATTATCTATATGATACAAGTAGTCCTCCACTTAAGACCAAAATTGAGCCTCAGAATTTTGTTGTTAAGTGAGACATTTGTTACATTAGTTTTCCCTCATTTTATGACCTTTCTTGCCTCTATAGCTACATGAATCACTGGAATTGTTAAGTTAGTAATATGGTTGTTAAGTGAGTGGCTTCCCCATTGACTTTGCTTGTCAGAAGGTCTCAAAAGCGAATCACATGACCCAGTCATAAATATGAGTCAGTTGCCAATCACCTCAGTTTTGATCACATGACTATGGGGAATGTTGCAATGGTCATAAGTTTTTTCAGTGCCGCTGTAACTTCAAACGGTCACTAATCGAGCTGCTTTAAGTCAAGGTCTACCTGTACCAATCACCTGAAAAAAGGCAACAGCCAACTACTTACATTCTGTACCCAAAACATGTATTCAGAGACCAATCTGAAGTCACCAAGAGATGAAAATCCTGGTGGGAGCCTTCGCCTGTTTTTACCTTAAAATCAATTAAATAGAAAAACGATTAATCCGACAGCACCTCATTACGCCTTTTTATATTCCTGTTTTCCCAAGAAACGCAAAAGAGTGTCCCGAGGAGGCCGATTCTCATTCAGCTCCATAGAGGAGCGCAGCAAGCAGAAAGGGACGAGTATGGATCTGCATGAAATCTCCCGGTACCGAGAGCTCCTGTTGCCGATCGCGCTAAAGGCGGCAGCACCACGCGGCGGCAGCCTTTCCCTAGCGCTACCTACCCACCTGTTTGGGGCCGGTGAGACCCACGCGGCCTTCTCCACCCCGCAAGCTTCCCGGGCCTCCCTGCCCAAAACCCACGGGGACGCCTCTCAATCGGCTTCCCCCGGACGGGGAGCCTTTTCCAAGTTGCACGCTGCTCCGAGCCCGGAAGAGAAGGCGGCCGGGCGGGGCGGCTGCGGGTGCGCTTGTTGTTCTCGGCCGGCGCCACAGCGGCCATGAACGGCGTGGCGAACCCGCTGCTGGACAAGGAGGAGCATCCTCTGCAGCTGGGCGAGAGCTTCGAGCGGCACCCCAAAGCCTCCTTCCACACCATCCGCTGTGAGTGCCCGGCAGAGGCGGCGCTGGTGGGCCAGGCCGACGACCCCGAGGCACCGGCTTGGTTCAGCCGGTCTGGCCTCGTGGCAAAAGGAGGGGCCCCGAGCGCGCTGGCCCGTGCCGGCCTAACCGGAAACAGGGTGCACCGAGTTCAGGGTGGCTTACTCCCCAGGTAAGTGGGTAGAGCAGCCTTCCCCAACCTGGTCCACTCCTATGGTTTGGATTGCAACCTCCGCCATCCTCAGCCGAGCGGTAGCCTCGTGCTGGGGTTTCAGTACTTTGGAGCGCACTATGTTGGGGTAGGCGCCCCCTACACTTTCTGTGGGAGTAAGCCCAATTGAACTCGCTTTCTGATACACGGTTGTTTTTGGTGTTTAGAGAATAGTCTGTTTGTTTATTAGATTTATATGCTGCCCATCCTTTAGGCAGCTTACAAATAAAGCAATAAAAATTAACACTAAAATTAAATTTAAGTTGGCGAAGATGGGAGTGAAGGAATGCAGCTATTATACACAGGGAGGAGATGGGGGTCATGCCTCAGTCCATGAACCACCTCCAGGATGACAGGTTTCCATTGAGGCTCAGGTCAGTTGGCAGAGTCAGGTTTTCAGGCTCTTTCCAAAGGCCAAAGGGATGGGTGCAGATCCCACTTTGGATGGGGATGGTGTTCTAGGGAGGGAGGGGTTTTAACAGCTATTATCCACAAAAAGGCTTAATGGGGTTAGATAGTTTGTGGGTCACTTTTGTAAGAACCGAGCCATCTGTATTAACACAGGCCGCTGTGTTAAACTACAGTACGGTTGGTTTAAATAGTATATTTTTTAAAAAAACATGTCACCCTTTCAAAACATTCTGAACAAATGTGTGGTCTGAATGTTGTAGTTGCTTTTATTTACTCAGGTTTAATGTGCTGTGTGAATCTAAGTGATGTGATTAGTTGGCAGTGTTATGCAAACCCAGACAATTGGATTAAATCATTTAACAATGAGTGTTAGTTATGGATTAGCATTTTAGGGAAATCTTGCCCTAATTTATGTAAAGAGCTTCACCTCGGAATATTTAGGAAGTTATTCCTCACCAAAAATAAATGAGGAAAACTGCATTTTCTCAATTTCCAGGCATAAAAGGAATTGATGCAATTTTTAGTTTCATTTGTCAATTCCACACGAATCAGTTTGAAGCTTATGAGTAAGAAAGCTGCTGAGTTTTTAAAAAATGAAAACTAAAAGAAATACCATGAGTCAATCAGTTCTCCCTCCAAGTTCAACAGAAGAGATTCAAAAAATGGTACTCCCTCTATATTCCACCTCCTGAATTGCCAAAACTTCTATAGTGACAAGAATCATTTCAACTAACATTCCATGCAGAATGGAAAGAAAATATTTCTAATCCTCTCTCACCACCACCTGTATTTTAATTACGGTACATGTTAGGTACATGTTTGCTATTCGTTCTTAAGTGACAAGGACATCCCGTTGTTAAGGCTCAATTTATTCTATTTATGTTAAAAGCCTCTGCTAGCTACCGTATTTCCCCGAAAATAAGACACTGTCTTATATTAATTTTTACTCCCAAAGATGCGCTAGGTCCTATTTTCAGGGGATGTCTTGTTTTTCCACTGAGGCCGCCAGAACCAGAAGTCCGAGACGTCGCACTTCCTGTCTGCTCCGGCTGTGCTGGAGGGGAGGCCTTATTATTGGGGAGGTCTTATTTTCGGGGGATGCCTTATATTTCAGTGAGAGGCAAAACTGCAAGTAGGTCTTATTTTTGGAGGATGTCTTACTTTCGGGGAAACAGGGTAACTTGAGTGGGACGGATGGCATCCACATTGAGGCTTAATTTGCCCAAAGGCCTTGCTGTAATCAATGAAGCAAAGACAAGTCTTCTTAATTAAATAATAATATGAACACGTTCATATTGTAATCCAAAACATTAAATGCTGACTGGGTTGAATCGAAGTCAACCCATCTTATAGTCGCTAAGGTTGAGAAACCTTGGGCTAGGCTAAGCTTCTATGGCATGTACAAATTGCTCTTCCAAGATGATCCTACATGTATTTATTGAGAAGTGAATCCAGCTGTGTTCAGTGCATTTGGAAGTTGAAAACTCTGTCACCAAAGAGCAATTATCTTTATTTAAATGACTTTGGCAACAGCTGTTATTGGGGATCTGTGAACTGTGTCTTGCTTGTCTAGTGTTCTGTCTTAATGAAATTCTCCGTGCCTAAGATTTTAACCCAAACATTAGGCAAAAGATGTTGTAAATTTCTGGAGCAGTTGAGATACACATGCATGTGATTTTTACACCATCCAAAGTATAGTTTTGAAGAACTCATCGAGATAAAAGCGGGAACTGGAAAACCGAAGAAAAAAGGGTCCACATATTTATTTCTCATTTGCTCAGAGTTGCTACTTGACTCTTCCATCCACCGGACTATTTCTATGTTTTCCTCCCTCCCAGCAGGGAGAAGAATCTCATTATAAATCTAAGAGCCATCCTTGATTCTACAGATAGTCATTGGCAGGGATTGCCCAGCTGTGGGAGTCCGGGGTACCTTTCTCCAAGCGGAAATGTATTTCCCACTTGTAAAATTGGGTTTGTATGGTTTGTAAGTTGCATAGTGGGTTTTCTGTGAACCATAAATCTAAATGTTCAACCATCTTGATAAAAACCTGCAAAGATAAACAAACCTTAATTTGAAGCCCGTAGGTCAGTGATGGCGAACCACGTGTCACAGCAGATATGCAGAGCTGAACATGTTCAGAAACAGTAGCAACGCTGTGCAATGACATCAAAGGGCACTGAGCATGCTCAGAAAGAGAGAAGCAGCGCCAGACGATGATGTCACGAGAGGCGACTCATGAGCTGTGACTTGTCTGGGCGCTTGGTGCCTAAAAGGTTAGCCATCACTGCCCTATGTGGTACCAATAAATGAGAATATTTGTAGCTCAGGGTTGAAATGAGAAGTCCTTGGTGCTCTGAGCTTGGTTGTTTTCTTGCTGGCATTTCATTACCCAAACAAGGTAACAGCGTAAGTGCTTGTCACTGCAAGAAGTCACTGCACTTCTGCAAGAAAACAAGCAAGCTTGGAGGGCGCCAAGGACCCCTCAATACAGTGACTTCATTTCTTCAGTGGCTCTTTCATATGGATTCTATTGGAAGAAAGAAGAGCTGCGTTCATGGTGATTTACAATGCTTAGCTGTTGGAACAAAAGCAAAATCGTTGAAGTTATCTATGTGGTGTTGATGTATGTATGTGCGATTGTGCAGTAATCTATTTCTACTGTGCAGGGTAACATGTTCTGGATGTTTTGAACCTAAACATCGTGCCGCTTTTGGTAACAATAGCAAATACAGGGTTTAACTAAAGGAATTTGCATTTCCTATTCAGCGACCCTGTTGGAAATCAGCAGAATTCTGTATGTTCCACACGGCTCTAAAAGAAACATGTGAAGAGCTAACACATGCAGCTCGAAGTATATATTTATCTAGGCCATATCTGGGTGCACAAATTAGACTTCCTGGTTGCATGAAGCTTCCTGTAGCCTCTCCAATCTAGATCCCAAATGATTCCCATCTCCCATCATCCATCTGAATAAGGTTTCCCTCCAATTTTGCCTGTAGTTGTATATAGGTGGTCTTCAACTTACAGTCACATTTAGTACCAGAAAATTCATCATTAAGTAGTGCAGTTGTTAAATGAGGCAACACATGGCCACATCTGATTTTACAAGCTTTTTGCCAGTGTTAAGTGCATTACTGCAGGGGCTAAGTGAGGCATCATATAATCGTGATTGGCGAACTTCCCTGCTAGGTTCCTCAGCTGGGAAGGTTGCAAAAATTGTGATCACATGACCATAGGATACTGCAATCGGGAATGGGAGATGTCGATGTTGCCAACCCGGTGCAGCCAGCAGAGGGCAGCCATCTCACCGCCGCCAACTCGGTTCGACGTTCTCAGTGTCACTATTTTGATGCAAGCTCTTTTGCCATGAGCATCTCACCACTTGGACAAGTGGCTGAGGGCATCCGATGGAGAGCCAGTGGGCTGTCAGAGGGAGGAGGAGGGAGGTTGGTTCCGTGCCACTGCAGCCACACTGCTGTTTTGGCCTTCGGGGCAGAGCCAACCTCCCTCCTCCGCCCTCTGACAGCCCACTGGCTCTCCATCCGGTGCCTGCAGCCACTTGTCCAAGTGGCGAGATGCTCGTGGCAAAATAGCGAAACAGTGACACCAAGAAGGCCACACCATGTTGGCGGTGGTGAGTCAGCCACACCAAATCCGCCACACCAAATCGGCATAAACCACTGGTTGCCAGGCACCTCAATCACGATCACGTGATTGTCAAGTGTTGCAACGGATGTAATCTTAAGGACAGAGTGTAAGTCACTATCATAAATTCAAACCAGGTCAATTGAATCATCATTAAGTAAAGAATGACCTTTGAATGTGTGTCAGATTGTTGACCTCATTCTGTTGTAGAGTGAGCATATTAGAGCTAGAACTATGAAGAAAAGGAGGCAGTTGACCATTACCATAATGGCCTAATTTATAAATAATATGAAATTCAGCTTTGCTTTGACCTCACTTCACTGTATAAAATCACCTACTGTTGCCCTAATTGAACTCAGGTTGCAGTACTCCAGGGGCTGATAAATCTGAATAAAAAGGCTTTATGAAAGAGTTTGGAGCAGGATTGTGTAGATGCCAGATGTTTTTAACTCTACAGTTCATGTCCTTTAAAGTTGGTGGAGATTCTCAATCATCCAGGTCCTAGTTATTTCAAAGGTGCTTTTTCAAAAGGCAACTGGACTGGATTTTTTTCTTGAAAAAGATGTTTCGCTTCTCATACAAGAAGCTTCATCAGTTCTGGCAGGATGGGTCGGAATTCTTATATTTCTTTGCAGTCATCTGGTCATTAGCACTCTTCCTGAGAGCTCTGAGGCCACTTGGGGGTTTATCTGTGCCCTCAGAGTTACTTGTATCAGAGTGTGGTGCTATTGAAAGGACTGTGTTGTAGACAGGAAATAGGCGGTGTCTTAGTTCTCCACTTTGTTGAGAGAGGGCTGCTCAGTGTTAACATAAATGGCCTCTTTTAGCCCCCTTTCTAGAATAAAATTTTTATTTATTTATAAAATAAAAAACACCATAATAAATATTTCAACAGACATCACTCGAGTGAGTATACAATTAGCCATATTAAAATTCCCTCCATTGTAAGAGTAAAGGCAATCACATCATCTAATTTAAAATTCAACAATCAGAATTCTGAATGTACATCTTATTCATCAGTTAAATTTCCAAATTCTTCTATTTTTTCCTTATTTATATAAAACGTATAAGAAGATAACAGTGTCCCTTGCACAGGTCAAATAATAACAGTCACAGTTTTAGTTAAATTTCCATATCAAAAATGTAAGTATACATCCTAATCATCTTTTAAGTGTCCACATTTTTCTATCTGTTTAAAAAGATTTTCCTTTCTCCTTTCTTGCATTACATAACATTTTTACCATCAATTTAAGTTTAATAATCACATTTCATTTAAATTTAATTACAACAGTTCTTTCTTTTATCATATTTCATTTAATTTTTTTTCTAATTTATTTATAACAGTTCCACAATAAAAACCTTCATTTGATGTTACATTCCAATCAAATAATAACTTATATTGTACTCTTATTTCTGTGTCAATTTTGGCTTTTATAATATTTCATTTGAATTCTGAGAATTTCCCCTCCAAATTCATACATTATTTATAACATTTGTGCCATCAATTCTACCCCCCAAAAAAGAAAAAAGGAATGACAAAACCCTTTATCACAATATAATATACTATTATTAATGCCGAAATTTATTTTTAATAACATTTCATTCTAATAAATTGCAGTTTCACATATTGTTTATAGCTTTTATGGCAACAATTGTAATTGTCTATTTTTCATACCTCCACCTAATATCTATTTTGTCTATAATCATTTTTCATTTAGTGTCTTCTATCCAATGCCTTTTTGGGTAAAATTCTGTCCATCATATACTTTAACTTGTGCCTTCTTTTTTCTTCCTCCATCTTTGGTTCTCCTCTGCCTTACTTCCAGAAAGCCTTGTTGCTGTTGTGTAAAGTCATTCCCTCTTGCTGAGATTCTTCTTAGAAATAATTCTCTATAGTTCAACTATTTTTAGTTTTTGAGTCCTGTTTTTGGAAAAAAAATTCCTTGGAATTTTCCCTTCTTTAAGATTTTGCGGTCTTTTTATCTGTTTTTTTCCCACTTTGTCGTTTCTCTGTTCACTTTTGCCACTCAAATTTTGTTGTTCAGGCATTTTGTCTCTCACATCTTGCACTTTTTTATTTGTCTTTTTAAAGGTTACATTGCTGCTCTCAATCTGTTCAGCTTTTTCATTCACTGTTGCATTATTAACATAATATCTTGCATAAATGCTGTTTCTTTCTGTATCATTTTTGGCAGATTCCTCCATTTTAGATATAGATGTATTCTCCACTCTGGCCACTAGATGTCTCTTTTTTCTTTTAAAATCAGTCTCTTGTTCTTAAAATTCTTCTTTTAAACTTATAACTGCACATATTTAAATATAATAAAAAATATTGTCCAATTTTAAAGGTATTTCTAGTCTCTAGCCTTATATTGTTTCAATCTTTTAAACTTGCAGATTTTAACATGATTAAGATTGTAATGCATTTCTATGATGTGGGATGTAGGACTAGTAGATGATGTTTTATCAGTACTCTGGTCATTATCATGCTGGAAGGCTAAAGGAACTGATGGAATACCCACAGAAGTATGGCAAGAACAGAATTAAAACCAGTCAAGATTCTAACCAAGCTATGCCAGTGAATTTGGAAAATGACATACAGTTAAAGTGGCCAACAGGTTCTGTTTCTTTTCATACTTATCCTTAATGACCTCTTTAAGTTCATTCCATAATTTCTCTGGTTCTCTTATCAATACCATGTACATTCTAATACAAAAAAAAAGATTTGTAACACAGTGCACAGTAAACCTATGGCAAATAAATCTTATTCCAGATTGAAGAAATATTTGAAAGCCACGCAGACAGCAATGCCTATATGTTCACAGGAGTGCAAATGCACTGTTTCAATCAGTAAAGATAGACCTCAACCTAAAACTATAATTGAACCTGAAATTACAGTTGTAAGTTTTATTTATCGTATGTTATCGACAGAGGTTATGCAATCACTGATATACAATGTTAGTTTAAATAAAGCATCAGCATTTATATTTGTTATGTATACATATACGAGGTGTGTTCAAAAAGTATCAAACCTTTGGTTGGCAAAAATACATTTATTCATACAAAATACATTTAATCTCCTTCAAAGTAGTCCCCTTAGTAATGCACACACTTCTCCCAACGGTCCTGCCATTGTGCATCTTTTGGAATGATGTTCAGTTGGGCCCTCACATTCGGTATGCCTTCTCTTGATTCAAATTGGGTTTCTTTCAGTGGTATTTTCAACTTGGAGAATAGCCAAAAATCACACATCTGGGGAGTAGGCAGCCTGACGGACCACGGGAATGCTATGTTTGACCAAGAAAGTCTGAATCAGATGTGAAGAATGGATGGACAGGTACATTATCATGATGAAACTGCCAAATTTGACAGGTGCTCATTCCACTTTGTTCACTCATAGGCTCACTGACTGCAACTGATGCTTTCTGAGGGCGGGGAAAAATTCACACATGTGCATGAATGTCCCCTACACATCTCCACTGAAGGACACCTCCCGTGCTTCATTTGTTTACACGGGGAAAATTTGATACCTTTTGAACACACCTCGTACATACCGTGTTCCCTTCGGAGAGAAGGGCGGTATAAAAATTTAATAAATAAATAAATAAATAAAATAAGACACTGTCTTATATTAATTTTTGCACACAAAGATGTGCTAGGTCTTATTTTCAGGGGATGTCTTATTTTTCCACCAAAGCCGCCCAGAACCCAAAGTCTGAGGCCTTATTATCGGGGAGGTCTTGTTTTGGGGGGTGCCTTATATTTCAGTGAGAGGCAAAATTATAAGTAGGTCTTATTTTCGGAGGATATCTTACTTTTGGGGAAACAGGGTATATATACATATGCATATACATCATATACATATACATGCAATACAATATACGAGATGAAATATTAAATTAAGATAAAACCATGATAAAATCACCAAAATATGGTGCCATAGAATCACAGTAAGATAGATATTGTAATTCAATATGTAAAAAAACTAATCACCAAACTACTTATGGGGTGGCTGCAGTGAAATCATCCCAGGTGCCTTGAAATTTCCTGAAGAGACATTCTTGAATTATATGTGTTATAGTTTGTTCCTCAGCATCGCAATCACCTTGTAGATTCCCAGCCTTTCCCTACTTAAAAAACTTTGCCTTAGTTCTGGCATGGCCTGTCCTGATTGTATTCAGGTGGCTCCATATTTTTCAGGGCAACTGCATTCCTGGAAATGGTTTTGTTGGATCTGAGTGATCTGTTTGGTTGTGGCTATTAAAAGTCACCCTAAAAGTCCACTAAAATGTGTAATACTTAAACTTAAAATATATTATAATAATTAAACTAACTAATTATTTTGCTACAATTAAACAACCTTTAAAGGTTTTGTTATGATTAAATAAGCATTTATGGTTTTGTTATAATTAAACACGCTTTTTTTTAAAAAAAATATTAAATAGGTGCCTTTTATATTAATAAAATGGAAGCTCTATGATCATTATTTTACAAATGTATGTATCTTTTAAAAAAAATCATATTAGACGTCCACGAGATTTAATATTATGAATTTAGTGGTCCCTGAGGTCCAAATGGTTGGCCAATACTGTTCTAGACTATCTGAACTTTGAATCCAAGTTGAAGTACCTTTCTGGGAGGTTTGTTGGACGTTTGGATGGTCTCTAAGCAGTCAGTTTTAAATCAAGGGCTGGCTTTATTTCAATTAGTAAAATAAAGACAGTTTCTTGAAAAAGACAGGCAGTAGTTCATCAGTTGCATTTAATAAAGCATAATCAGGCTATGAGACCAAATTTTGCTTGCAGCATCTTTTGTAAGAGAAAATGCTTGAAGTTGAAGGAGCCGGAGATTCCATAATTTGCTCTGTGTTCGTAACAGACTATTTCTGAGGAGTCCAGTAGAGATAATGGCATACAGCCTTTTTTTTTCCCCACACTCCTTATTAATCCAAATTTTGTGGTGGAAAAGTATTTTCATCCCTTTATTTGCAATGTTGTGGATATGAAGTATTTCTCTTGTTTAGCATAAATTCCATAAGAAACAGAGTGCTAATGTATAATCCCATTATAAATCTTTGCTATTGCAGAAGAACGCTATTTAATAGTTGTTTATTTTCTAGTTTTTTAAAGAATTTTTCTATCTCAGCAATTTTGATACCTTAAATCTAACTAAATCTAAATACTTTTAATTGCAAGCATGGATTTCTAGGAATACTGAAATAATGATGTATACTGGTTTTAGCTCCAGATTAGCTTTCCTTGTTTCTGTTTGAGAGCCATTTTATCAAGCAAGCCTTTTTTTCCCTACAAAGCTTTAAAATTCTGTGTACCATAAAAGGAAGATTTATTTGGTCAGATGCATTTGTCTTGCAGAATCTTGCCAATAAGAAACTAACATTTTAAAAAGGTCAGGGAAACACAGCTGAGCCCAAGCACTGTCAAAATATGTGCTTCAAGCTGCTGGCATTTCCTTTATATGTTTTTGTCACTTAAAATGTACTTTACTTTAAATGTACTTTACTTTAAAATGTACGTTATTTCAGAACTGTATTTAACACATTTAAAATTGAAGTTTGTTGAAAGTTCAAATAGATCGTATGGCTTGTTCTGGAATAGTTTGATATAAATCCTTGATATTTTGATATAAATCCTTAGTGCATTCCTCATATAATGTTATGAAAGCCATCTTTTCATATGGGAAACGTATTGGTAAAATCCCACGTAGGTTGTTAGAAAGAAAAAAGTATGGAAGTAAAGTTTAATTTGGCTACTGATAGCCTTGTGGCCCCATAATAGAGTTTCCCGGGCAATAGGTATTTCATGGCAAAGGTAGATTGCTGCTGAATTTTTCCAAGATTTTTTATTTCTTAGTCTGAGCTGTCAGTTTTCTTGGTGGTCTTCCATCCAAGTGTTAACTAGACCCAATCCCGCTTTAGCTTTTTGAGATCAACTAAGGCAGCGTCATTTTGCCCTTGTCTTCCCCTGGGATTTTTGGTTTGTTACAATGACCAGTCTAGCCAATGACAGTGGTATTTCCTGGTGGTCTCCCTTCCAGATACCAACCTCTGTCCAATCAGTAAGCCGTAAAAAGATCCATCTGCTGAAATGGCCACCAAAACAAGTGGCTAGAAATGCAATAACACTCAGCCAGTAAGGAATGTCTTTCTTTGAAAGAGGAACCCCTGTTGGTCTTTTCTCTCAATTTTGAAGCTGGAAAAATTAGCTATCGGATTAAAGAAGAAGGGAAGATGTGTTTTCATGTGAATTTCCCTCTCTCTGCTATCAGCTGTGATGAGTTAATAACATTGCAGGTGAAGGCTAATGCAGAGGAGATCTGGGCATAATCTGTTTGCTTAGGGGAAGTCAGAATGTGCAAGATGGTAGATGCAGTGTGTCCTTGCGATCAGATATGTATGCATCATGCATATATGAAGAAAGAGCAGGGCTTTTATTGCAATGCCAAACCCAGCGTCTTCCAGACTTCCCATTTAGCTGACAAATGAGAAGGTGAGCCTTGTAGGAGTTCCTTAGAGGGGAAGAAAAAACTCAGGAGTTTTATTTCTCTGGCCAATTGCATGTCATAGGAAGTGTTGAAAAGTTGCTACTTCAGAGTCTTGCAGATTTTTATCCTCCCATGGGATGCCCCTCTGAATCTATTGCAGCTATGGGGACTGTTTTCATCAGTAACAGAGGATAATACACACTCCTGTGCTGCTGTCTGCATTGCACATCAGATGCTCTCTGAAAGTTTTCATTTTAGTTTTCTGAGCACTACGGAATGAGAATCACGTGCTACAATTGTTCAGGGAATATGATTGGAAGATAAAAATGGGAAATGTTTCCTTTCTGAAGACATTTATTGAGCCTCAGAAAATCATCCAGGCTTGTCTGTCTGCCTGTCTGTCAGAACGCTACTGGTAATTGTTCTCATTTGAAGTGCTCCCTCTGTTACGATTTTAGAATTGAATAGTTGTTGCAGACATACCAATCCTTTTCATAAAGATAAGAGCAATAATAAGAACACCACTGGCAAAGGGTAGCAACCCTTGACGGCTACCCCTCATAGTGCGAAACATATGACGGCTTCTTCAGTTGACTGTCTTTCAAGGGTAGAAGTTGACTGGTTTGCAAAAAAGCATTGTTTTACTTCTTGCAAACCAGCGAATGATTGTCTTGTGGCTGAGCATGTGTGCAGGAGAAATGGGGGTGTCTAAAGCCATATGACATTATTTGCAAATACACGTTTTTTTCATCTAGTGATGGAAATGATTATACACACATTCTGGGCATCTTCCATATCAGAATATAAAAACCAAGATATGGGCTTCCGGTTTGCATCGCAACGCTATGGGGTGAAGAAAACCGAGGCTCTAGATTTAAGTTCGGTTTCGCCCTATTCTGGGACCCTAAGCGGTCTGAAAGTCACCTCGAGGAGGCGACGAAGGAGAAGAGGCATCTCAGAACCCTGGACCAGATGGCAATCAATCCAGATGAACTGAGAATCTCTTCAGAAGAACAGGAGAAAGACTGCCTGAATACAGGCAGCCCGAATTGCAGACAACCTCCCACCTCCAAAAAAGCAAAGCTGCAGCATAGGTCACAGAACAGGTGATTGTCAACAGCATGTTAAAATCTGGGTGAGCAAAATTTTGATGCTTTTTTTTTTGATGAATTTTTAAAAAAAGATACCCTGACTGGGAATGAATTTTCAAAAATAAATTTCTCAAGAGGAACGGAACAGCGGGACGCTATAGAAGGAAAAGAAAAGAAATCAAGGAATATAGAGGAATATTTAATAATAAACTGGAACTGTTTTAAAGGAAACTTGGATTAAATAATTATTTAAAAAATAAGGAAGATTTTGATTTTTTTTATGAGAAAATAATAATAAAAAATTCTTAATAGAAAATACAACAGGGGAAAAAAAGGGGGACATCTAGTGGTGAAAGGAAGTACTGCAATAATAAAAGAGCCCTAGCTTTGAAAGTAGCTAACACAACAAACTGCATTTGTCTTTGTACTAATAAACATAAAATAGAAACTTGAAGTCCATATGTCTTAAAGTTGTTGAGGTTGTGAAACGCTAGTCTTTTGCTTGGATTGTGGCATGAGAGTTTATAATGCTGTCTCTACCATTTTGCAGATTTTGAGACATGAAGATTGTAGATCCCTATCAGACTGCTTAGCTTTGTGACAGTAATTATGTTCCTTCTCTTCAGGCATGTCTTCTTGACAGCATGTTCTTTTTTCCCTACAATTTTCCCCCCAGTTTCAGATTCATTTACAAACTTATAATCTGT
>JANHFO010005209.1:48167-63026 GCA_032468095.1 Pareas carinatus
TAGGTAGACAAAAATGCCAAATCCAGTCTTAAAATCTGGCAGACTGTGCGATGAACCATAATAATAATAATAATAATCAAGAAAAAAGTCAAGAAAACCATTGGTCTATTAAAGAGAGCGGATGGCAAGGAAGTAACAGGCAATAGAGAGAAAACAGAACTATTCAAGTCTTTCTTTGCCTCAATCTTCACGCAAAAAGAAACATTAGCCCAACCTACCAAAAACGTAGGTGTAAAAGACAGACTGGAAAGAAAAATTAAAATAAACAAGAAAATGGTAAGAGAACATGTGTGTGAAAGAAAACCAGACCCAGGTTACTGCAGACCAATAGCCTCACATCTCTATCTGTGAAGATTTTGGAAAAATAATATAAAAACAGATCTGTGAACATCTAGAAACAAATTTATAACTAGTAGCCGGCATGAAATTGTTAAAAACAGATTATGCCAAACTAATCTTATTTCACTCTTTGACGAAGTGACTAAATTAGTAGACCAGCGAAATGCTGTGGAAATAGTATACTTAGACTTCAGCAAGGCATTCAACAAAGTAGACCACAACCTACTTCTTGATAAACTAAAAAAATGTGTGATAGACAGCATCACCACCAGATGGATTTGTAACTGGCTGACAAATTGTACTCAGCGAGTAGTCTTTAATCTACATGGAGGGAAATAAGCAGCAGGGTACCACGATATTCCATTTTAGGCACAATACTCTTCAATATCTTCATACATGACTTAGATGACAGAATAGAAGGGGAACTCATCAAATTTGCAGATGACACTAAGATGGCAGGAATAACAGTGAGGACAATTAACCAGTGGAGCTGCTTGCTTTCAGAAGTTGCAGATGCTTCATCATTGGAGATTTTTAAGAAAAGACTGGACAGCCATCTGTCTGAAATGGTGGGGTCTCCTGCTTGAGCAGGGGGTTGGACTAGAAGACCTCCAAGGTCCCGTCCAGATCTATTCTGATTTATTGATTGAATGAATGAATGAAAAGGAAGGTGATTTCTTGAGCTGCGATCAAATTCATCAGATGCATAAAAGTCCTACATCAATCTAGTCTCTGCATCTGCCTTTTCATAAAATGCATTAATCAAAAAAGGACAACCAAACCCCCTTCTAATCCTTTGTCCACCCTAGATTTAACATGGCTCTCCTCCTACAATGTCCCCATTCATATCAGTTTCGAATTAGGGGACAGCTCCTGTTTTCACCATAAATGCTGCATATTCTCTCACCATCTCCACAATAAGACTTTCTGATTTTTCCAAGGACCTGGAAGCTTATTCCTACAACCCTAGAGTTGAATGTGAGCATTGGAGGTCTCTAGTCCAGCCTTCTGATCAACGCAGACATCCTCCTTATAATATCCCTGACTATTAACCCTCTGCTTGAACATCTCCATGGAAAAGGAGCCCGGAATGTCTCTGGTTATAGGTATCTAAAATATTTCATTGGAATCCGCTTTCCTCTGTCTTTGGTTCATTATTCCATGTCCAGAGCTCTGAAATGATCAAGAACAGATCTGGAGTTTTTGTGCTGACAGCCCAGCTCTCTTTAACGCATAAGGCTTAGCAAGGTTGTTTCTCAACCTTGACAACTTTAAGATGTGTGGACGACAACTCCAGAATTCCCCAAACAGTATGTAGACAACAAAAGGGAAGGAATATTTTCTGTAATATAAAAATTGTCCTTTGTACTATGGATGTTTATATTAAGCAGCCTATGTTAAGCAGCCTAATATAAGTTTAAGGCGGTACTTATATTTGCATTCTATTCTTGCTTCTCGTTTTCAAGAGGTTCTGCACAGTTATCTCTTCCATAATTCTTTTATCCTCCTAATCACTCAATGAGATAGACTAGCAAAGGGGTGGAGGGACTGACTGAAAGTTCCTCATGAAGTTTCCTGACTGGCTGAGCTATGAACTTTCCTCTGCCCACATGACTCTGCCAAAAGTAACAGCTTCACTAACATGGCCTTTGATTTTTTGTTGGATTGTATCCTGAGATATCAATAGTTTGAAGATGTAAGCTTGGAAATGCTTGATTTCTTATTTCGTTGGCAGTAGCACAAAACATTGTGGGCTGTCTCCTGAGGCCCGCTGCCTCAGAAGAGTGAAGAAAATCCTCAGGGATGACTCACACCCTGGGCAGCCCTTCTTTACTCTCCTACCATTGGGCAGGAGATACAGAACCACAGGCAGCCGCACAAACAGGCTGGAGAACAGTTTTTATCCGTGGGCTGTCAGACTCCTAAATGAAAAATAATAATATAACAACATGGTGTCTGCATGTGTTGTGGGGGGGGGGGGGGAGAGTGCACAACGGGAGACTCAGCCAATCTCATTGTACACATGTTGTACTATGATCATAAAAGGTTTCATATCATTTCAATTGTAGATGGGGTACCACTGCAAAGGGTTATTAAGTTCATGATAGGTGCTTATTTCTATTATTAGAAATAGATGCTTAGTACTATATTTATTTTCTATTTCTACAAATACATAATTATGAGTGCACTTTATAGGTTATAAGGAAAGCAAATATGCTATAAATTTAAAATTTGAGGATGTAGTAAAGGAGAATATTTTTCCAGTAAGCTTTCAAGGATAAATTCCCAAGACAGCAGATTTCTTTGCAATGTTTATAGAAAATGAAGCTACTAGATCAGACTCAGGGGTGCCTGAACGAGCGTAGGTGTTACTTTAGGAGCTTTGTAAGATGGCCAAGAGCTCCCTTTGATATTTTCTTAAATGTTTTAAAAACCTGCTGTGTTTAATAGCATCCAGAGGCCTTTGGACATAACTGCTTCTGTTCTAATGCTTTCTGGTTAAGCCATTTTCTTTTCATTTCAAAAGCTTTGCCTTACTGTATGTACTCAGTTGATACAAATTCTATAATTGCATCATTTGTTTAATCCTGTTATGTCCCACACATCATCATGAGTCGCTGTGACTTGTTAGAGAGGTGGTTGCTTCTTCGAGTGTGTTTTTTACCCACAGAAATAGCAGGAGCACTTAGAATTATATAGTGCTTCATACTGCTTTACAGCCAACTCTAAGCCATGTCCAGAGTCTGCATATTTTGCCCAACAATCTGGGATCTCATTTTACCGACCTTGGAAGGATGAAAGTCTGAGTCACTCTTGAGCCAGTCAGGATCAAACTCCTGACAGCGGGCAGAGTTTTAAAGTAGAGAAGGTGGATGAAATGTTTAATATTTAAATATACCCCATCTCTCCCTGTTTGTGTTTCATGATACATCATGCTGAGAGCTGCAAATATAATCCCAAATTTAAGGGACCTGAACCCATTTTGAGCTCCAAAATGTTTAGATTTTCTTTGTAGTTTAAAAAAAGAGCAAAGGAGATAGAAAATGATAAAACTGCAGGTTAAGACTGAATTCTGGAAGGGAAATGTACAAAGCAGAAAGAAAAAATTGCTAAAGGAAAGTGAAAGACACACAGATGAAGCAAAGAAAGTGACTTGACCAGAATTACCATGTCCAGTTCCTCAAATATGGCCATCATAACTTGACTTTAGAGACCTGTCAGTTGATTTGTATTTACTTCTAGGAACCACCATCTCTGTTGGGACAAGATGAAACAAAGTTATTTTTTGAGCTAGTCTTGACCAATACTACAACTGAAAGAAATTGTAGGAGGGATCCTGGAGTCCTAGTGGACAATTGCTTAAATATGAGCCAACCATGTGCTGCAGCTGTCAAAAAAGCCATCACAGTTCTAGGCTGCATTAACAAAGGGATAGAATCAAGATCACGTGAAGTGCTAATACCACTTTATAATGCTTTGGTAAGACCACACTTGGAATACTGCATCCAGTTTTGGTCGCCATGATGTAAAAAAAGATGTTGATACTCTAGAAAGAGTGCAGAGAAGAGCAACAAGGATGATTAGGCAACTGGAGGCTAAACCATATAAAGAACTGTTGCTGAAATTAAGCATGTCTAGTTTAATGAAAAGAAGGATTGGGGTGACATGATAGCAGTGTTCCAATACCTCTGGGGGTTGCCCAAGGAAGAGGGAGTCAAGATATTCCCCAAACTATCTGAAGGCCAGACAAGAAGCAAAGGGTGGAAAGAGAAGCAATCTAGAACTAAGGAGAAATTTCCTGACAGAACAATTAATCAATGGAACAACTTGTCTCCAGAAGTTGTGAATGCTCCAACACTGGAAGTTTTTAAGCAGAGATTGGACAACATTTGTCTGAAATTGTAATCGGTTTCCTGTCTGAGCAGGAGGTTGGACTAGACGATGTCCAAGGCCCCTTCCAACTCTGTTCTTCTAATATCCATAGCAAGTGAGCAAACTGTAAATTTTGAGTACTAGATAAATAACATCTGGTAAATCCAGAAAGACTCAGAAATTCTATTTCACACATCAGTTTAGAAACTAATAGCTGAAGTGCAAACTATTCTGCCATATACACATTCCTTTACCACTTATAAATTCTTCATAGTACTTAAGAATTGCAGAAGAAAGTAGTTACACTGTCGTAGGCTCTGAGTACTTTGGTTGAGTATACTTAAGTCTTGAAAAGCCAGAGGATGATATTGGCTGCAGAGCCTTAAAGCTTCATCCCTTTTTTTCGTGCCATTACATTTTGAAGGTGAGGTTTTTAAGCCGTTGACTAGTTAAATAGATCAATGTATATATACCGTGCAAATATGTCCCCCTCTTTTCTAATTTTACTATTTTATTTGGTTCATTAGGTAATTCTCAAACAGCTCAATGAAAAGAAAACAATGACAAGTTGTGGTCGGCAGTCCTTACATACACTGTTGATTGTATTCTGTTCACTCTTGTCAGCAGGTAAGCCGAGCTTTTTAATTTATAAGTGGCTTTTATTTTGATTTCAAATCTCTGAAATATTGTTGTGCTTAAGCTCTAGTTGCTAAGAAAAACAAAAATAGCATATTTCTTGCGTGAGTTTTTCATGGGTCAGCACAGAGTTAATAAAAGACAATAGAAGGAAGTGGCATTTGTTTTTCTTACAAAAGCTCCTTTCACCATCTGGTTGTTTTGTTGCTGTTTTTTTTTAAATAACAGTAGAGCTGATATATCTTGGGAAAGGCAAGTAAACCATCAAGGAGAAAGTTTATTTATTTAATATATATATATACATATTATTTCCTGCTAATCATTGGTTTAATAGAGCAACACCAGTAAAAATAACCTATAGGCAGATGTTGCAAGACCACTGTATGCCTTCAATAGGAAGATCTTTAAAAAAGCAGAGCTCGAGGAAAACAGGGTGAAAAGAGTTTTTAAGAAGAGATTTATCTGCAACTCAGATAAAGTGGTTTAGAAGAACAATGGCATTTTCAGGTTGACATGGACTGTGATTATATACGGGATTATGGGACCAGTGGGGGGGGGCAGAAAGATCAAGATGGTGGTAGCAGTTGTCTACCATATGTTTAAAAAAAACACAGGTGGGGTTTTGATTAGATGGCTGTGGACATGATCTTGATTCTTTCCTTTTTTTTACTCTTTGGAACAGATCAGGATATAATGACTGATTCTCTCATTTCTGAAAAGTTCATAATCTACTAATTGTCTAGCTGTGTCTCCCACCCTAGTTAAAATAAGCAACCATTTTTACCTCCACAAAGGTGAATTTCGATTTAATTGTTCCTTATGTGAACCACAGCAGCTACAACCACAGACTCCTAAAGGATCCTCACACGGCAGTATTGATTTAGGCCAGGCTGCAATAGATGCTTGGGTTTGGTATCTTTTTGTTCTCTTGAATGTCACATACGCCATTCTGTGTATTTGATGCATCATTAGCCACAGACGGTCAGGAGGATGTCCTTGGTTGTATTGATTTCAACAGGGAAATTAAAGGGTTTTGTTTACCAGAGAAATCAATAGGACTTAACCATTAGAGCCTAAGCAGTCCGTGAAATGGAGAATCTCATTTCACGTGTAAGGTTGTAGCTTTGGAAAAAATGAAGCCACCTCTTTGATTGGAAGAAAACGTTAAGCCTATAGATCCATGAAATTAAGATGCTTCCAGCTGATTAGAGATTACACCGTGTTTTTCAACCTTGGCCACTTTAAGAAGTGTGGATTTTTCAGCCTCCAGAATTTCCCAGCCAGCATATTTCCCAGTGGCCAATTAGCAGAGTGGGTGGTATAAAACCCAGCATACTGGCTGGGAATTCTGGGAACTGAAGTCCACAAATCTTAAGGTTGACAAGGTTGAAAAACACTGGGCTATACTGTCAAGAGTTAAAAATGGTATTCAGGCAATTCACTTCTGATGAGAAGAAGAAGCATGGGAACGCTTTGGTCGAAACCAATCTAAACTATTGTTGCAGCAGTTCGTGGAAATATTTTTTTGCCCCAAACTCACAGCTGTGGCATTAAGAAAGCCCAAGATCTACCTGAGATTACAGAGGCGTGTGTGCGTGTGAGAGAGATAACGGAACGAAGGGTATAGATCTTGGAGAACGAGCGGAAGAGGTGCTGCCTGGGGAACCATCAGTCAAGGGCGGGAGGAAGCACCCCCACCCCCAATCACTTTAATGATCAGAGAAAGAAACTTAGGAAGCAGCCACTGTAATGAGTCAAGTAGTTTAAAGTAGCAGCGGGAAGTTGGTACTTGCAGATTTGCCAGATTCTGTTAATGTAATCTTACAATTATTATTATTCTGTTGCTTTGCATGTACACTGAGTGCTTCTGTTCTGGAGACAAACTCCTTGTGTGTCGAATCATACTTGGCCAAATAAAGTTCAGTTCAGTTTGTTCAATTCAGTTCAGTTCAATAGAATTAATTCATTTGATTGTGTTTACTGTCTGCTTTACCTGGGAGGACTGACATCCATCCTGCAAGTTTCCTAAGTTTCTTTCTCTGACCATTAAGCCATTGGGGACCTCTGCCGCTTTGCTTAATAGTCTCTTAGGTAGCATCTCTTTCCCTTGACCCTCAAGGACATCTATACATGCCATTACAGAAAAGCTAATTGTTGTTTTCTGCTACCAATGAGTTACAGAGAGATTTACACCTTGCCTTACAGCTTTCTCTGCACATTTTCGAGTCTGTGAGCCATATACAGATTACAAAGGCCGTTCCCACTTCGGATTCCATTGTCCCCGACTTTCAGACAATAAATCATACATCTTTTGCTGTCACCATAACAACACCGTCTTTAAATATTGCTGTAATGAAACAGAGTTTCAGACTGTTATGCAGATGAACCTAACGGGAGGTGCAGATGGATACATGCATAAGTAAGTAAATATCTTACACTGAAATTACCTCTTTTTTTCTGTAATCAAAAATTGATTTTTCCGTATTCAAAGTTTTACTGAGTCATAAAAGCAGGTAGCAGAAATGTGTTAAACTGCGTGTGTAGCTAAAAATAAAAGAAGTAAATAACGCTGGAAAACGAGGAGGAGAGAGAATTGCCATTTTCGCAGAGCAGAAGTGTTAAGCTTGGCTAATTGCTATTTTAAACTTGTGCAGGCTTTGCATATTAATTGCTTCTAATCATTTGCACTTAAACGGTAAGGTGCACTTGATTGTATAACCCCTGGAGTGTAGCCTTTACATAATTTTTTGTAAAATATTTTTTATTTTAAATTCTGTGGTCGGTTTTTATTGCTTTCCTCCTTTTCCTGAAGAAAGCAACTGAATTTCACAGCAGGTATGTGTGTATATGAAGCAGTTTTCACCAGAACCTAGACCTCAAATTTACTTCTTAGCATCTTCACTCAGAGCTGAAAAACAGCAAAAATGCATCCAGAGATACCAATCTAGTTGGATAATGGGAACATCCCCATCAGTGCGTTATTAGCAGAGCCATATACACGGAGTTTTAATTGTGTCTCGTGGCTGCCATCTTGACTTTTTTGATTCCCCCCTCCCCTGGAGACACTTACGTCAATTGGATACTTCGATTTCCTCTTTCAACCAAGGGTTATATCTTTTATTCGAACTGATAATTGGATTACTTTGGGGTGAATTGTTGTTCAGAATCAAATATGGCAATGTGATGTTGGCTTATCTGGACAGCACACACACACACACAGAGTATTAAACAATTCTGGTCTGTGATATAATTAAAAAATTGATTGAACCAAAGTTTGTCCAGAGTCAGATGAAACAAAAAGTGAGGATTAGTTGAAAATTGAAGTGAACATTTCTAGTTTATCTATAGTTGTGTGGAGAAGGAAGTAGAATGAAAGAAACATGCACACCTGAAGGATATTCATATAACATTAAACCAGGAATTAATATAGAATTCTTTCTGTCTCAGGTAAAAAGTCCCAAAGTGATTTCCAAATAGAAACAAAGCCATATGCTCTTTTCTTTCATCAAAGTGTTTAGTTTTGCCACCTCAGCCAATTATATTAGTTACACCATCAATTTCTCCATGGTAGGGATCTGTAGCTTTTTCCATCTCTGTGCATATAGTACAAACGTCTTGCTACTGTTAATCTTATGTAAGAACAAAGTGTCATATTTTTTTTCCAAACCATAAACAACAAACAAACTAAAGCAACCTCAAATACATCAAACAAACTACTAAGTTTAAAATATGTGCTTCAAAATTTTGATCAGCCTCGAGCATCTGGGTATAAATTTTACATTATCCACATCTTCTATAATATCTATTTAATCTTATTAATGCATTTTCATGTTTATTCCTTCCATTTTTTGTCTGTAAAAATTATTCCATGTTCTTAAGTGCACTGATTTTTCTTTGTCTTTCAGTTTCAAAGTCAATTTATTCATCTCTGCACAGCCTAAAATCTTCTTAATTATTTCTTCATCTTGTATATCTTTTACATTTTTCCAATTTTGTGCAAAGACAATCCTGGCAGCTGTTAGGATGTGTATTATCAAATATGTGTATTGTTTATTAAAATGTTCTGGTAAAATGCCCAATAGAAACAATTCTCATTTAAAATTTATCTGTGTCTTTGATCTAATAGCCATTTTTGTATTTTCTTCCAATATTTTTTCGCATAACTACACGTCCACCACATATGATAATAGGTGCCTACATTGTTTTTACACTTCCAACATCTGTCTGATACTTCCTTATTCATCTTAGACATTTTATATGGTGTCATATGCCATCTGTAAAACATCTTATATAAATTTTCTTTGTATACTGTAGCTTTGGTCATCTTTAAGTTTTTCTCCCATAAATTCTGCCAACTATCAATGTCTATAGGATAACCAAAGTTTTTTGCCCATGTTGTCATAGTCTCTTTAATTTGTTCGTCCTCCATTCTTCTATCTAACAGAAAGTTATATATCAGTTTTTCATCATTAGTTAACGTTAATTCATCAAATTCTGTCAATCCATTTTCAAATCCTTCTGTTTTAAAATCTTTGTCATATCTGGTTATCACAAAGTGCCATATTTTGAGAGGAACGTTTTATGAAACAAAATGTGGCATTTTACGTGTGCTTTTATAGATTTTGATGACACTTTTAGATTTAACCACAACAGGAAGGAGAAGTTCCTGCATGCAGAATAAGGATCCTTATTATTGTTGTCATTCTAGAAGAGCTTTGTAGTGACATCAGATTGGTAGTGAGTGCCATGTAGAGTCATACATAACATCTGATTATTTGGGTTACATGACTGAAATAAATAAGTTTATTTTTATTTTTAAACCCCAAATCATACTAATGAATCTGTTGAGAGAACCAAGGAATATTGAAGAGGGATCAGAGAGAGTCTTTTTGATTGATTCTCTTGATTTTCTATTTTTGCATACAACGCATGCCTTATTTTCAATTTAGAATTGCATCTTTCTGAACTGGATTGAAGGAGGAGGTGGGAGAAAATACTTTCCATATAATATAAATTATGTATAATTTATATTTATATTTCTGGTGTCCGCTTGAACATCTATGATAATTGCTGTGCACTTAAAAAGGTTTGTCCTTCTTTCAATACTGAAGGGGAAAGCCCCAAACCAAGATCTGGAATTTTTTAACCTCCAATCTCTCAGGGTGGCATGTTGGAGTTAGGATACGTGCATGTAGTCAAGATCCATTCATATCTTTTTAGGTTTAGATATAAGCAGGCACTTGCTTAAAAAGTCAAGAACTTTTTCAAGAAAGGATTGGACAATTATGTATCTGCGATGGTATAAGGTCTCCTGTCTTGGGTAGGGCTTGGACTAAAGAGATCTCAAATGTCCCTTCCAGCTGTATAATTCTATGTTGCATAAAATCAGATGGAATCTGCTAGAATCTTTTTTTTTCTTTCTTTTTTAAACTCTCAAATAATTTTATTCTATTTTGCAAATGCACTTAAAAACACACTAACAAGAGAAAAGATAAAGAATAAAAAAGAGAATAGGGACAGAAGTGCAAAAAGATATTTTAAAAAAGAGGAAAATAAAGCTCTAAGCAACGGATGACTTCCATTTTCTTCCATATATCTAAGGAACACTTAAATTCAACTTTTAGTTTAAGAAGAAAATGCCCATTTTCCTAAGAAAATAAAAGGGAAACAAAAAAAAATCCTTTTGAAATTTTAACAAATACCAAATCCCTATGTTAAAATTTGAATTTTCTCCAACTCCTGCAAAAAGAGTCCACAAACAGCTTCCAGTTATAGATGAATTTCTTTTGTGATTTTCCTCTTACAAATGCAGTTGACTTGCCCTTGGTAGCCTGTTCTGTCCTCCTTATTAACTGTTTCTCTATGGTGGGTATCGGTAAGATTTTTCCAATGCTAAGCATTTAAAAGTCATGCTGCTATTATGATATAGAACAATAAAACATTGTGTGATTTTTTCCCCAATGTTTTATCCATAAACCCTAACAAAAAAGTTTATGTCATGGTTGCTACTCTGTTATCCAGGCTTCATAAGCACAATCCGACATTAGCAATGGGGGAGGGAAGGTAGGATTAGAATCTAGGGTAGAAGTAGTGAGGGTAACTCTGTCAGCCGGAGGTGTGAAAAACTCCAGCCAGCCAAGGTCAGCCATCTGGAAAACCTGCGAACTGAGGGCCCATTTCCAAAGCAATCTACAAGCACCTAATTGGACATAAACGGATAACGGACATAAACGGATAACGGGAAGATGGCGGGGGTGGGGAGGAAAGTGACCTTGTACATATTCAACTTCACTACTTCTTTCTTTTGGGGGGGGGGGTAAGAATTTTATTCATTTTTATACAGAAAGCAAAAACAATGTGCTTACATATGTCCGTCAACATCTGCCAGCTGGTTACATTTCAAATTTCTTTTATCAATGTTTATCAAATTGTTAATTGTTAATTTGGGAACTATGTAATAAATAATTTAGAGTGCCTTATAAAACAAGACAATATTTGGAAATTTTTGGAAATGGATTTAAGAAAACTGGATAGACGGTTGACGAGATGGAAGGAGTAGGCCTGGAATAGGTTTCATAAATTTGACAACTTCGCTACTTCTGTAATCACGTAAGCTTCAGTAATGTATACTCCTGGCAAAAACAATGGGCAGGGAATCTTTCTTTCCTAGATGACAGCTGACAGTTTCTGGTCTGAATTGTACATTAATATTCAAGAGGTTTTGAATTGCATTACTCATTTCCATCCAATATTGTTTAGCTCTTTTGCAAGTTCACCAAAAATGATAAAAATTGTTTGGATTTTTACATTTCCGCAACTCTTTTGGAACCCTGTATACATTTTAGCCAATTTATTTGCAGATAAATACGATCTATACATAATTTTGTGAAAGTTCTCTTTGAGGTTACAACTTAACATAAATTTTAGATCCTTTTTTCTGACTAATACGTCCGTTACCTCATGCGAGTTAAGAAAGGAATGGAGCTTTGCATGGATTCAACCATCCTCTTGACTTTGGTGAGCCCCCTCCCACAGCACAGGCCCCTGCCTGCAGTCCAGGTTTTAGAGTATTTGTTGCTGAAGAAGGCAGTGTAGAGGAACCAATGATGTGCCCGGGATTCAAATGCCACTTGAGGGTGATATTGTTAGTAGGAAAATGTAAAATTAAAAAAAAACCAAATTTCTCCCATCTTTATTCAGAACGCTGTGGATTTCTTGGTGCTCCCAGAGCTGGGTTGTTTGCTCATAGGCATTTCAACCCCACTAGGTTGACATCAATAAAGAATATTTGTAGCTCAGCGTTGAAATGAGGGGTTCTTGGTGCTCTCAGAGATTGGCTGTTTTCTTGCAGACCTTTCATTACCCAAACTAAGTAACATCATCAGAGTGTGAGGTTTGTTCTCTAGCTGAGTTATGAAATATCTGCCAGCAAACAATCTAGCTCAAAGAGCACCAAGGATTTGACCGTTCAGCCATGAGCTACAGAGATTCTCAGTTAGTGGCAAAATACTGCTTCAGCTTTTAAAAGCCAAAATAGCTGAAGGTCCAGCTGTCCACATGGCCGCATCTGGCTCCAACCTGCCTCTTAACTGCAAGAGAAACTCTTTGAATATTTATCCCCTTAAACCATTCAGCTCATGCGAAATACCTTTTCTGGGTCTCACCCCAGGGGGAGAATTGTTTGTTATCTCCTTCTCACTTTGTTTCCTAGAAAATCAGCTTGGCTTGGCTTTTTGTTGAAACTTGCATTTTCAGTTAATCTTGGGGTTTTACCATTTTATTTCTTGGGGGCACTTTCAGTATTAGTGTTTATCTTTTTATAGATTGTATGGTAACTTGCCTTAGTAAAAGAAAAATAGTATAAAACTGTAATGTATTACGCTTAATGTACGTTCTGCTTAGTCATTGCCCTAAATTAGTTGAAGCCTGAGCAGGCCCAGACTGCCTGTCTCCAGGGGTCCTTAGCGCAGGAAAATGTCAATGGCCCATTGGCTGCAGCCTAGGGGCCGTTTTGTATATAAGTCTGTTGCGCAGCAGTCTTTGCTGCTTCTATCTTGATACTGCTTGTTGACCAGTATGTGTACATTTGTCTGCCATAAACCTGTTCGTGTTTATACAACCTGACTCTTCAGTGTCTACTGAACTAAGAACACAACAAAAGCCATGACACATGCAAATAAGTCAAGGATTTTGTTGACTGGTGGAGAAATTCTAGGATTCCATCCCTCTTAAAGTTGCCAATGTTGAGAAGAACTGGATTAAACCTTTTCCCTCTTTGAGGAATGCTTGCTAAATTCTCACCAGACTTCAAACAGTAGGAAACTATTTGAAAACAGTAGGAAAAGAATTGCTTGAAAGCCTATTTGCAGATTTCTTTAAGAAAATGATTTAAATTGATATTGAATTCTCAAAGCTATAGTTCCGCCTACTATTATTGTGTGTGCATTTCTTAGCAAATTGGAGTTGACTTTGGTGATTTAATTCCATTACGCATGCTTTCTGTGGAGTGAGCCGAGCTTGCCACTTTGAAAGAACAAATAAGAGTAGGTGAAATGACTGCCTTTTGAAGCAATGAAAAGTGTTACAGATGTTCTCTTTATCTTGGTCTGTTCATTTCAAGTATTAATGTTACAATAAATCACCATTAAAGACTGACAAGCAGTCACCAAGAGGTGAATTGTAGTCCTTGAGTGAAACTGATCTTTTTTGCTGCTGAATTGTAGATTTATTTGCATTTCCGTGGTCATTTCCACTAATATTTCTTCTAACAGAGTATGTGTATTTTTCAGTGCCCTTTTCTTAATATAATGCATTTTATTGAATTGAATTGCAACTCTCTTTGGGTTTATTTAAAAACAGTAGCAATAAATGATATGAACAAATGCATCTTGTACATCATGATCTTTATTTATTTTTGAGCCCAGTTATTCACGTTATCTCTATTTTTGTATGCACTGTATTAGTGTTGAAACTGCACATTTTAGGTTCTTTTTCTTCTACATTTGGGAAGTAGCAAATGAGAAAGTTTCTGTTAAAACGCAAATTGAAAAACCTATACTCCCTTTTTTCTTATTTTCACAGGATATAGACACATCCTGTTTTCATTTACCACCTTCCATCTTTTTCTAATACTTCATTGGTGCTAATTGGTTGGAACAGCAGTGAGGGATCCTCAGAGGATATAAAAAAGGTCTAGTTATAGCTATGATCATAAGACTGCAGGCTCTGCCTGGTTTTGGAATATCTTTAAAGAACTTTAAATGGGAGCAGGGGCTTCTGCCTCACAATTGCAGCCACTATCTTGGGTGTTTTATCTTCTCCTCCTCCGTCCCACAGATGTTTCTGAAGATGTGGCATTTTTCAACACCCCTCTCCCCAGGAAAATGGATCAAGGTCATAATTCTGATGATTGGATGTTATGTGGTCACTACATGGCAAAATCTCAATCCGGACTGTGTCACCAGGGACAACTTAAACCTAACAAGCATTTTGATCATTTTGAGGGGAGATGTTTTAAATAGGCCATGAAAGTTTGTGTAAAGCGCACATCCCCAAATAAAGGGAAATATCTTTTTTAAAATATATTTTTATTTTATTTGAAACAAGATTTAAATACAAAATACAGAACTCCCGCCGCAAAGAAATCCAAAAGAAAGAGAAAAAGAGCAAAAAAAGTCAAAACATTTTTTTAAAAAGTACATCAAAAAAACCCACATGTACACATAATATTTCCTCTAGCTGAGCACTGATTAATAGATTAATACAGCATTTGTTCCCACCTCTTACGAAACAGGTCCTCCCTCAAAAAATTACCGTATTTTTCGCACCTTAAGACGCGCTTTTCCCCCCCCAACAGGGGGGGGGAAGTGTTTGCGCCTTATGGAGCGAATACTCCCAAAAAGCATGGGAGATCGCTCCGCTGGACGCCGGGAACGCTCCAGTTCAGCCTCCAGGGCGATCCTTTGGCTTTGGAGTGTCCCGGGGAGCGATCTCTGTGCACTCCAAAATCGC